>APFE030945870.1:165829-247527 GCA_000404065.3 Pinus taeda | reverse complement strand
AATAATATATAACGTGTCCTAACGTGTCCTGTTCCGGGGGGTCAGCGTGTCCGAATCCGACACCACGAATCTCGAATCCTACGTGTCCCGAATCCCCGTGTCAGGTGACTTAGAATGCAGTAGATTAAGCGTGGCAATGACAGCCTCATGTTCTTCCCTTCTGGTCATGTCGTATGCTTCCAAACGATCCAGAGCAGACTGGAACATGTCGCGAAGGGTGGCAAGACGAATCTGTTGACCAGCAATTGAGCGCCCTGAAAGGCCCGCACGTCTCGGCCTGCTACTCTAACCTCACATGCCTACTCCACGGCCACAAGCCACAATCCCTTCCTTACCACCGCTAGTTGCACGACCAGCCCGCCCAGAGCCCGCACCATCCTTGCCACCTCAAGCTCTATATGATGCCCTGACCACACCGTCAGCAAAACGCCCTCCCCGCTTGGATCTTCCAGCAGTCCTATCCCCCTGCACCACATCTAATGTGTTGCCTGAGCCACCTCAATTGGTCGAGATGCCCATGCTCAGGGGTTGGGAGCAAGAACTCTGTGGAACTGGGCGCATCATGAATGCACAGGAAGACACCCCCAAGACGAGACCTACTGCGTTCCTCACACCCTTCTAACAAACTGTGAGCCAAAGCAAGCCTGACGCCAGCCCTCAATTAACTAGGAGAAGCCACCACCGCGAAACTGTCAACCACCCCACACAAGCCAAGAAGGAGAAGGCCTCGACCACAAACAAATTCCACACCAACACCTCTTCCTCTCCACTGACAAGGGAATCACCAGGAAGCAAAGTCACAGGCCAACTGAATACACCCCAGGGCCTAGAACCCCGAGAGCCTAACCAAAGCCAAATTAAACCTGGAGCAAACACTACCAAACCCCCCGGCGACCTCTGAGATCGAATGATAGTAACCCAATTGAGCAAACAACCAGCCAAGCTTCTGTCCACACTTGAAACAGTCCAAGCCAAAACCCCACTACCACCTTTACCAGTAGAATTCCTCCCCGAGACCCAAGAGATTACACCCAACAAGGATGCATCACAAAAGGACCAGGATAAAACTGGAGAGAGGAGGATGATTCAAAGCCTCAATGCAGACGAAGGGCCCAGGCACCACCCCAACCACAAAATACGCTCAAACAGCAATCTACCTAGCACTGCAAGAATGGACACCAACACCAGCCACCCTATCCAGCTAAATGCCTGTAACACGCTGACGGAAACGATAAAATGGGCATAGGCATACAAAATTGAAGCTTTTGATGTCTGAGCACAATGGTGGGAGCAGCGGCATCGTATTCGCCACCACTCCAAGACTATCTGAGGGCCGAAGAACCCAACCAAACTGCAGCAACTCAGACCAACATCGAATAGACCCCATTAGCAAGCCCAATATAATCTACACCAGCCCCAGCATGCGCCATTAAACACCTTACCTTACCAGCACAACTTCTAGTGGACGACGAATGAAGTCTCACACGTCGCATATATCCTTTCACCTTACATCTTGCATAATAGGAGGTCAGATGATTTGTCCTCCTCCCTATCTTCCGTATACAACCTTTAATTGCCCACGCGTCGAGCATGTCTCAGAGATCAACACCCCCATATGGGAATATTTGATAACCTTTTAATCTTTGTCGTCGAAAATATATATTTTTGAGGAATTTTCGAATTTCTCTTAAAAAGCATTTTATATTAATTCAAAAATAAATATTTTGGACTAATTTCCTCAAAATTTGGCTTTGACCCAACCATCAAGGTCCAAGGGCTTAATTTTGCTTAAAAAATCCATTTTTGCCTTGGTGTGGGACCTCCAAAAATTAACTTCTTTTTGACCTGTTAACCACTCGAGTGGCACCTGAAGATTATCTGAAGACTCCATGCCCAAGGATGTATCAAAGGATGCTTGTAGCATCAAAAATCATCATACTACCAAAGTTTTTCAACTCAACTTCTTCTTCTTCTTATCATTTTCTCTTGTGCCCAAATTCCACAAGCCCTACTGGGATGATGTAAACTTTAAAGTGATGCTAGTATGATGAGTTTGAGTCATGTCACAAGGCTAGGTAGCTTGGGACCTTGTCATTAAGTGAGTATTACTCTGGGAGGTTTTTTTCACTTGGTTAATTATCATCTCCCTACTAAGACTTAATAATTAATTGAGTTTTTTCCTCCAAATATACACCAAAGTTGGAGTACAACTTGATGGTGAGGCCTTGGGTGAGTCCTAATGTCTAGAGACATTGTATATTACCATACTAGATCACGTGTAAAGTTTCGTGGAAATTGGCTAAGTCTAGGGGGTCATTTTTTAATTTTTTTAATTTCCCACAGGGCGGAAATTGGAACAAAAATTGTATATGAAATGTAATAAGTGATGTCTAGAGAAGTTGTATGGGGTATGAGTAATAAAAAATGCACCTCTCACCCTCAACTTTCTACTAAGGCACACTTTGAGGGGTTAAAAATGTGTTTTGGACCCTCAAATCCCATTTTTCCTAAGTTAAATGGAAAAGGTGACAATAAATTAAGCCAACAATTAAATAAATGGAAAAAAATAAATATCCACACATGCTAAATGATGTGAAAATGAGGTGGAAAATAATGGACGAGTTAAAGTGAAGTCCCAAGGTGATAGGGACTCCTCAAATCAAGGAAAGGTCATGTGCTCCAAAAAATTCGAATTTTTGGAGGGGACCGCAAAGGAAAAAAGCATTTAATGAAGGAATTTCGAATTGCCTTTGGGAGCCAACTTTTTGGTGGGATTTGACTTGGAGTTTCACTGGAGATGAGTGGAGAGCAATCTCCTACCACTCCGCTGCCATCTACACTTGTCCCTCCTCAACAACAAGTCAGCTCCTCTCATGAACTGCATGGGCCTCTTTAGGGAATTTGAATTGCATGGTTGAGCTTTGGGATTGTCATCATCATACTTGGCATTTGGTTCTTCATTGGGAATTCCACCCATTCTCCTATATAATTGAGCCTTGGGCTAGCCCCAAGGGTTAGCTCAGTTGGTCAAAATCAGTGCCTCGCCATTCGGGAGGTCACAGGGTCCATTCTGCCTAAAGCCCTTGAGTTTAGGCCTTGCTAGTGGGTCGCGGGGCTAGATTCCCTTCTGGGTCGATCAACCCAGATTTTTCCGTGGACATAGCGGCCACTGGTTGACCAAGGTGTCCGTGAACCACAACCAAAAAAAAAAAAAATGAGCCTTGGGCTCTCATATTGTATCTTTGCAATGAGCTATTGTGCTTAGGGCAGCTCTGCTTCTATGTACTTGTGTTCTTCATATCAATAAAAAGACTTTGGGGTGCATTCATGATTTTTATTCCATTGGAGCAATGCTTGGATCATTGATGGTATATCTCTACTTGTGCCTTTGATTAATATTTCATTTTGCTCATATGTTGTGATGAATTCTATGTTCCAGGAAACACTGGTCCCAAGGGCGTTTCTGGGTTGAAACGAAACTGAAACGCGGAAATGCGTTTGGTACGCCCTGGAAACACATTTCAAGTGGTACTAGTGCATTTCATGTGGGGGAAACATGGCCCAGTACGGCCGAAAACGTGTTTCCAAGTCGTACGATCGTGTTTCCACCTTTAATTTGTGATTTTTCACTTTCTTTTTTAATTATTATTTTATTGGGCAAATAAAATATCTTTTGGATGCTTCTAGATGCCTCTTGCAAGTTATAAAGAGACTCTCACCTCATTCCCTCATCACACGAATTAAGCAAGTTGTTTCACTTGGAGACGGACGATTTTAGCAAGGGGAAAAGATGAAGAGAACAGTGGTTTCAGCTAGGGAATTTTCAACAGTGAGCAAAGGAGATTTCAGCAGCAACAGAAAGAGATTTCACAAGCAGATTTAGAGTGTCAAGTTTCCGACTACGACATTCTTGATTTTTGGCTCAGCTACAACCATATGTCTCATCTTTTCTAGCATTTTGGGGTAGCTTCAGCTACAAAAAATCAATTTGGGTAAGAAGCATTCATTTTCTTAGTTTTTTCCCACCATTTCTTTTATTTTTCGAGGGTTTATGCTTCCAAATATATGAAAAAAGTTTTTTCTTTACAGATTTGTTTTTTTTATTTTTTTTTGCATCAATGGCTTCCAACCAAGGTGCAAGTTCATGCCCCAAGTCCAGCCCAAGGGTTGAATATTATCCTCTTTGGAGACATGTTTAGAAGCTTCAAAAATGTGGAGGTGCTAGTTCATGGGAAAGGTGGTGTAATCTTTGCAATAATTCATACAAGGGCTCCTACTCAAGAGTTTAGGCACATCTTTTGGATGGAGGAGGACAAGGGATTGCAGGTTGCACAAAAACAACAGACCCAGTGCTGAGGAGGGCATATCAAAGAGAGTAAGATGAGGCAAATGGAATTAAAAGAAGGCATGAAGAGCTTAGTCAAGCTACTCCTCAAGCTCCACCAAACATTGAGCCAAGGATTGTAATTGAAGCAAGGAAGAGGAGAGCCACTCAACAACATGAACAACCACCATCCAAAAATACCAGAGGGGCATCCGCTTTAGTTCAAGATAGCAGAATTGCTAAATTGGTGAATGTGCAAGCGAGAGAAGAAACTGATTCCAGTATGGCTAGGTGCATCTATGCATGTGGTATCCCATTCAATGTTGTTCGTTCTCCTTACTGGAAAGATATGATAAGGGCAATTAACAAAGCTCCTCAAGGGTACAAGGGGCCCAACTATGAGAAAATCAAAACTCAGCTTCTCAAAAATGAGGAGCTTGTGGAGAATAGCTTTCCTGGAGTACCTCTGGGGTTACCATAGTCCCAGATGGATGGACAAATACAAGGCGCAGACCATTGATAAATATCATTGCCACTTTACCCAAAGGAGCAATGTTTTTAAAGGCAGAAGACTGCTCAGGAGAGGTAACAGATGCACAGTTCATTGTTGATCTTATTATAAAATCTATTGAACAAATAGGACCTAACAGGGTGGTGCAAGTTATCACGGATAATGCCCCAGTTAGCAAAACTACAGGTTTAATTATTGTGGAGAGGTATGACCACATCTTTTGGACACCCTGCATTGTCCATAATCTAAATCTGATCTTAGAGGAGATTGACAATAAAGTTCCATGGATAAAAGAAATCACAAGGGAAGCAAGGGAGCTTGTTAAATTCATCACCAACCACCACCAATCTCAAGCAATATTTCGAGAGTACTCCAAATTGGAGTTGTTAAAAAGTTGTTGAGACAAGATATGTCTGAAACTTCCTAATGTTGTGCCGCATTGTTGAGGTTAAGAAAGTATTAGTTTCTACGGGTGTGAATAAACTTTGGGCTAAGTGGAGACAAGCAGATTCAAAGAGGGGATATATGGTGTGTCGATTGTGCCTCGATGAGGACTGGTGAAGCAAGATATATTTCTTGCTAAAGTTCACAACCCCTGCATTTGAGCTTCTTTGGAATGCTGACACTAACCAACCTTTATTAGGAGAGACATATGATGGCATGGATTCCATGGTTGAAAAATCTATGGAAATCATTTCACAAGAGTCCCCACAGCTTTTGTTTGTTGATGATCATTTTGTTGATTTAGTCAAGAAAATCATTGTTGATAGGTGGAACAATTTCAACACTCCATTGCACACTTCAACGCATACTTTGAACCCCAAATTTTATGATGAAGAACTTATTGCTCAAAGCAATGGGAAGAGGAAGGCACCCCATACGGATAGAGAGGTGACTAATGGGTTGAAAAAAACCCTTGTGAGAATGTTTCCACCTCATCTACACAGGGAGGTGAAGGAAGAATTTGCTAGTTTTGTTGCAAGATTAGATGATAATTCAGATATATCAGCTTTGGAGGAGAGAAGCACCATGAATCTAGTTAGGTGGTGGATTTGTCATAGAGCAAATGGTGTACATTTGCAAAACCTTTGCCATTTGTGTTATTTCATAAGTGGCAAGCTCTTCATCAGCAAAAAGGAATTGGAGCACCTATGGTTTTATTCATTTTGTGAACTGCAAAAGGTTGGGCTCGCAGAAGGCAGAGGATCTTGTTTATGCACACTCCAACCTTCGCCTTGCATCTCGTAGGGGTCCAAAATATAACAGCGGTCCTTCTAAAGAATGGGATATGGATCCAAAAAGTCTTGATTAGGAGCTCCCTCCTGTTGCCTTGAATATTGAGAACCAGGAGCCTAGAAGTGGAATTGGCCAATCATCTTCTTCAGCACGACCATCCACTGTTGAGCATGCTTCTGCTTCTATTTTTGATGAGGATTAGTCTTTTGTCTTTATAGTATTGCAGCCTCATAGTCTTTATTGTACTTGTAGCCTCATATATATAATAAACACTGATTTTGAAATTTGGATATATAATAAAGTTTGATTTTGGATATTCCGATATTGTTATTTTCATTATGTGATTATCCATGAGTAAATGTGATGTAAATTTAGAGACTTATAGTTTATGCATTGACATTGGACAATTTAATCATAAATGTTTAAACTTTAAATGTAATAAATTATAATGTATCATGTATGGTTTATGATTGCACATAACATTTCTTAAATGTCCTAACACACACACACACACACACACACATATATATTGTGTTTCCCCATTTCCAAAATTTGGGGGGGTCACGTTTCGTACTTGTCCCTGTTTTCGAAACTCGTACCTGTTTCCCCGTATCGTGCAACTTAAGTTGAATTATATATGTATAGTTATCTTACATTTGCAATTGGTTATTTGATATGCTCTAGGCTAAAAACTCCATCTATTTTCATACAAATTATAGAGTTTTCTTGCCATTGTTTATTGATTTAATGCAGCTTAAGTTGAATTATATATGTATAGTCATCTTACATTTGCAATTGGTTATTTGATATGCTCTAGGCTAAAAACTCTATCTATTTTCATACAAATTATAGAGTTTTCTTGCCATTGTTTATTGATTTAATTCATATGAGCTAATGTTTGTTGGAAGTGTTGTAGAGGATCATTGTTGAATCAACTAGCGAACATGAGGGGAAGTCTTCAAGAGACCAACCCTAACATTTTTGTTTTTATTTTTGCAGCCCTAACATTTTTGTTGTAGGTTCTGTCAAGCTCCAAGTTCAAATTTCAAGGAAGGTCGTGGGCATTAGGAGGGCTTGTGAAAGAGGCTAGTTCGTGTATCACTTTGGGAGCTTGTGTTTTCTAATTGTAGCACCTTCTTCATCTCCCTTGAGGCTCCATACTTGAAGGAATTTCCTTATAGTTTCAAAACCTCATATTGTACTTCTATCAATTCCTTGGGTAGCTCTCAAAGAGCCATTAACCTCATTGTAACATCATAATAATAAAATTTCTATTTTTATTGTTGGAGCGTGGGCCTACCCATTGGCATCCCTCTCTCTCCATTTTAGGGAAAGAATCTCGAGTGGGTTGACTTGTTGGTTTTAACTTTTCCATTTTTCTCTCAAATCACATATGCATGCTCTAATTGGGAAGTAACACAAATCGCATTTCTCTATTTTCAAGTTTGCTAAAGTTCTTTAAACTTGCACCATTTACAAATGTTGGTACAATTCTCAAATTTACATTTTACTCTGCAAAGAAATTTTCTCTCACTTTGTGCAAGCATTTTCATTATTTTAGCAAACTATGACATACTTGACTTGGCTATTGTCTATATCATTCATGTTTTATGGTTGTGTCCATTTTGAGTATATTTGGAGCATTGTGTATTGGGCAAATTTATCTTTCAAAGCAATCATTTATTTTCATGTCAAGCAAGTTGTCTTTCATTTTCTCAAGTTAAGAGTTTCTTTTGCAAAGTTATCGTGGGCATAAATCTTATGTTATTTTCATAGTATTTGCAATTTACATTGAGAGAGTTTACAAGCTTCATTTGTTTTAGTTTGTTCATCATCTATCTTTAGCAACTCACAATTCTTATGAAGCTTATGCATCTTGTGTGTACTTGAGAAATAATCCTGTGGAGCATATTTAATTGAAGCAATCTTTTACAGAACACTTACAATCTCACTTGCATATCATAGTAGGTATTCTAATTTAGTTGCATTTTAAAATTAACCTCCAAGCATAAGATTTGTTGATAAAAATCATAGGAAAAAGACTTTCTTAGGAAGTTCTTCCAATTGGTACGAAGTAAGGTAAAGGCGTGTGACCTTGCAGTTATGAAGTTGGCTTGTCCCCTTGTAGGAACGAAGGCACACGCTGGCTGGTAGGACTTAGGAGATGAGTATCGTTAATGACACCAATTTGTCCTCTCCCCTCTTTCTTACGGTCAACCCAGTTTTTACCCTTTGGTAAGAGCTCAAAAGGAGGATCTCTCGCCTAGATTAGGCATTTACACTAAAAGTAACCAAGATAATTGTTTTGGCAAGTATCATCTCTTCTATATTTTGCAAGTAGAATTCTAATTGGTTTCCTTTGCAAGATATTCTTTCCTTGTATGTTTTGGATTAACATGTGATCATATATCTTGAAAACATATTTATATCTTGTATTGATTATTTTATTGTGCTAACATCTTTTGTTTCATTTTCAGGATTGCTTGTGCTTCCATTTGAAAGCATTTCATTTGTTTTGAGCAAATATCTTTCATTTTTGAGCAATATTTTGACGGCACTAGTTTTACATATTCTTATTGCTATCTCATGTGTTGATGGTTATTAAAATTGATTTTGGTTAACATTGCTCAAATTATATTTGCTTGTAATCTCAAAACTAATCCATTTCACTTTAACATCTCTTAAAAACCTCACATCTTTTAACTTAGTTTTCCATTTAAGGACTACCTCCTTTAGCTAACCTAGGAGATAGCTTAAATGGAGAGAGTAGGGAATAGGTGACAGCGCCTTCTCTTTAACTTTCCACCAACCATACCTTGTGGGGTTAAGGGTTTTTCTCACTAACTGGTAGGTGTGTGTGACGGGCGACAACATGATGCATGAATTTTTTGGTCCTTTTCCACTTAGAGAATTTCATTTCTCTAAAATTAATTTTTTGACTCTAAACTAATTAATTTTATGGCTTAGGATTTAATTTAATTTTTGTCAGAAAAAATTAATTAATTGATACAAAAGGGGATTAATTATTTTTTCCACCTTCAAATACTTTAGCCATGGCATCTGATTGCGTGAGAACATGCACTAAAATATCTTTTACATAAGATATTACAAATTCAACCCTCCAAGGGGGATACCCAATTTTTATAGACCCTCGAAAAAATTACCCAATTTTGCGACACAATATGATCTAGTAGACCAAGTGATCTGTAATAAAATAATTTAGCCAAATAGCTTAAATTATTCCCAACCCACTTTTACAAAGACTCGATATAACACTAAGACTCACCTAGGACTTTGTCAATAAACTCCAGCCTAGCTTTGGGGTTTAAGCTGGAGGGAAAAACTCTGTCGATTATTCGTGTTTAGAAACACACAATGCGATGAGACGAAAAACCTCCTAGTATGAAATTCGTCGCCAAAATCATAGGCCTACTTAGCTTGTTACATAATTAAATAGTCGTACTAGCATCGTTTACATTACAATTTACAAAAATTGGGTTTACAATGACAAAGAGTTGGTTGGTTGATGATTCTGACTTTGAAAAATTTTGTACAACTGCTTTCTTGGACTTGTGACAAAATAGGTGCAATAGGTGGAATAGATCATCATCTTCCCTATAAAGAATAGATTTGCACATTATGCTCGTTGAACGACATGGAAACAAAGTAACACTTATTTTGTTGTCATGTTTATATTGAAATTCAATGTGGATATCACCAACTCTTAAAGGACAGCAAGGGTTCACCTTTTGTCTTCTTCAAACACCACAACCAAAGGTTTTTCAGTCTATTCATCAAAACACCAATTACCTTCGCGCATCACATGCTTCAACATCAATCCTTAATAGTGCCTCAAATTACCCCACATATCCAACGTAACACTACTACTAAAAGGACAAACGCTCAACATCTACTACTTAGAATGACAATCAAAGGTCTACAAGAATTGTCCCTCGTGTCTTCGATCGAGACTCATAGTCAAGCCAAGTTTGCAACTAGGAAAAGGACTAGACTTTCTAGACAAAGACATTAGCACAATACTCTAACTCATGGTCTAACTATCATCTTCTTCTCTACCACTCAAAGTTCTTCAATCTTGAATGCTTTGATAACTTCCTCCCTAGTTCCCAACTCAGATCCAACTTCTTCTCTCACCCCGAAAGAGAACTTCCAAAAGCAATCGTGGATCACTCCTCAAAAGTCGTCAGTGCAAGCCATTCTCTATGGAACATTATCATTCAAGCTCTTAAGGGAGACATTGCCATTGTTGGCTTTGAGCAAGATGACAAACTCTTCTTCTTACTAAAAATCTATATTTGTTTATCAAATCCCAATAATAAGGTCGCCTTCTTGTTTATTTAGCTTTGTAAGAGAGGACATCTATAGGCAATGTATCTATGTGTTGAAATTTCCTTACACCCTAGGTCTATTTTATGACAAGACTAGCACATAAACAAACTAGGAGTACTCAACAATGAACAACAATGCATAGTAGAAACTATCAATAGTGAAATCAATACAAGTACACAAGATTATTGGCCCAAATCTCGTTCCCTATTAGTCCATCAATAAAAGAATCATAGGGCTCCCATATCAAGGATCGTGGCCCTTCAAAATCCATGATACACACTAGCATACAGAGTATACAATAAAATACAACTAGGGTTTGAGGTCTAATCCTTCAGACCCTGAATCTGCCCACAAATACAGAGACAAATAACTTCACTTACTTGTTGTAGCAGTCCTTTTCCTTCATCCCTTTTTGTCCTCTTTGTGCACTATCCCTTGGTTGTCCTCTACCTACAATGTTCACACAGTGATCAGATCCTTTTGACACTGTCTAACTACTGCACATGGAAGGAACTATTCCTTTAGACCTATGTACTAATCAGCATGTAACATCCTTCTTGTTATCTTGACTTGGGTTGTTCCTTTATCCCTCTATCAATGTTGGCCAACTTCTTTAGACGATAATTAGCTTCTTGCCCACCTAGCAAACTTCCTTGCCCAGTTGTTGAACCCTTGGCTCTCACACACACCTTTGTCTAGCCCTTTATCTGCCCATGGCCTTGACTTAATGTCCCATGGCCCTCCTCTTTGTTGAGAAATCTAGGGGCCACTAGATTATGTGATTTCTCTTATTTTGATAACTGCTTGTGATGTGATTTTTCTTAACATGATTAGCTTATTCTTTAACTTTATTATTATTAGTATTATCTTCATTAAATAGCTACCAAACCATAAAGAACAATGAGACAAGAGGACACAAGATATAGGTGATCAACCAAGGCCAAAACCTCTCCAACTGAGAGGAAAACCCACTTCAATTGATGAATTCCAAGACCTATGACCCTTGACCAAGATCCCTCCAAGACCAAGTCAAACATTTCTTTGATGAGTGTTCCTTCCAACAAATTCGTCCTCATCAACTTCTGCAATTTCGATTCCTAGCAAATTCTTTTGTAACTTCAACCTCCCAGTAGATTCTTCTGCAACTTTGACACAATAGTTTTGTTTGGAACTTTGACTCTGCAGTTTCTTTTGGAACTTCGACCCAACAGTTTCTTCTAGAACTTCGACTTGCCTAGCAGCACCTCGACTTTCCAAGCAACACTTCAACTTGCCCAGCAGCAGTAGAAACCCTAACACAAGAGAAAGAGAGAGGCCCAAAACATCGATCTTGCTCTTCTTCTTCTTTTTCGTCATTTTCGATCTTCTATCTTGAGGAGATCGAACTTGCTTGAGTGTGTGTCCAAACGAGGTTGAACTCCTTCTTATATATAGGGCCTATAGGAACCAAGGTGATGGCCATGATGATGGGGTAGAGCTCATGTATTGGCTTTTGCCCACGTGCTAAATGTGTTTGTCCCGACCATCTTTTGCATTTTGTGGTGCATTTTCCTGTTGAATGTGGCCAATTATGCTTTTACTTTTCTTTTCAACTGCATCAACCCCTGGGGCATCATTCAGGCCCAACCCAAGGTGTGGGCAAGGGGAAGGGGAAGGCTAAACCTATTTGGACCCAGTGGAGGAATGTGGACCCAGGTGCGAGAAATAATGAATGGGGTTATAATGAGTGGAAGGGGAGTAATATATATGGATGAGGGAGTGGGACCATGCAACCAAAATCAGTGTTTCCCATGTAGTACCATCCCTAAAGCCCAAGGGTCAGTAAAAGAGATCCCACGGGACTAGGGTCCAAGGTTAACATCCAAAAGAGGTCTAGGGGACAAGAGCACAGACCTAGCCCACTCTTTCCGTCGAATCCCCCCATTAATCCATGCCCAGAAGTGTCCATGATAAGCAAACTACAATACTCAATTTCCAAATGACAAGGCATACCTTTAGGTTCGGGAGGCCCACCTTCAGACATATGATCATGACAGGTGGGTGAGGGACCACATTGTTGGCTCAGGTGACAAAGAAATGGCACAACGAGCTAGTTGGTGGCTACAAGGGGTTGTCGGCTACCGGTTGAGGACCATCTTGGAGAAAAAAGTTCTCCTAGGGATATCACGAACAAAATGGTGGGTATCAAACCTTCCACAGAAACTACAGAACTTCGCATGGAATGGCATACAAGTCCTCTCGATCTTACGTACAGACTTTAAGGGAGTCTCGACCTTCTTTCAACAGATATTTCGGTCACTATGATGAGGTCTTTGTCTCAACTGCTCATTGAACCTTGCTCTGATACCATGTTGAATTTTCTAGGGCACACAATAATTTCCTTCAACAGGGAACTACTTCCAATGAATAGTTAGCATTAATAACATTTTGATTTAATATAATTAAGTAGTTATACAGAAGAAAATTTCAATCATTAAACGTGAAAGAGCAGTAGAAAATAACCATAAAACCATGAGACAAGAGACACAAAAATTAAGCCTAAGGCCAGGGAAAAACCCATAAATCTTTCCTTATGCAAGAGAGATGTTGATTTTTGGGTAGCATCAGATGTGCTCTTGCTCCGAATTTTTGTGGAGGGGCTAGAACACATGAGAACTCCAAGACCCAGAAATCCTTTGGAGAAATTCCACCTGGAGTGCATGTTAATCAAATAATTAATTATTTTTAATGGTGCCTAAGTTAAAACTTAGGAAATTAAAATAATTAAAGTGAATTAATGTAAATATGGGTGAGAATCTTCGAAGAGACGAGGATCAAGTCTAATTTAATCTTAGTCATTGATTAGAGATTAGATCACGGGCGTTGATATCTCAATAGGAAAAGTATAAATAAGTCATTTCAAGACACATCGGGCAAATACTCAGTGACCAGAGGGAAGTAGATTCTCCAGAAGTAAGAGTTCAATTTCAG
This sequence comes from Pinus taeda, assembly GCA_000404065.3. Classification (NCBI taxonomy): domain Eukaryota; kingdom Viridiplantae; phylum Streptophyta; class Pinopsida; order Pinales; family Pinaceae; genus Pinus; species Pinus taeda. The sequence goes on along the minus strand of APFE030945870.1, from coordinate 234,136 downwards.
AGGGAGAGTTGCAGGGTGAAGGAAGAGGGGTGTATCAGCATCAGTCGGAGACTGAGGAGGGGATGCAACGCACCAAAGGGACAGCACAGAGGGATAGCTCAGAGAGGCGGCACAACAAAGGACGCAGTCCTCACGCAGAAGATGACACAGTGGAGGCTGGAGGGTCTCTTGAGTGTTAGAATTTCTCCAGTGATTGGAGGAAAATTATCTCAAGTGTTTTCACAAAGGTTTCTCTGTGTTCTGCAAAATCATTCCTTGTAGACAGATTGTTGCTGAAGAATAATAAATAAACCCTCATCTGATGCACCGGCTTTCCCGCATTGGGTTTTTCCGAGGACTAATGTCCAAAAGCAACTGTGGTGATGTGACTGATTCTTATGCTTGTATTTCATTGTTCTTTTCTCTATGCTATTATGTGACAACTGCAATAGAATTTACTTTGATGTTTACTAAAGGGTTTTGTAAATAACTTATTGTGGAAAATAAGCAGGAGCAATAAATCAGTTCTTGCAGTAGAATGTCATGTTAGAAATTTTCACAAGAGAGAATTCAATTGTTCATCAATACATCAAAAGTAACAACATCAAGTGAATAACCAAACCAGTGACCAAGATCAAATTCCAAGCCAAATCAAATGCCAAACCCTGCTTCTTGTTCTAATTTCCGGCCCCTTCATCCTTTCTTGTGCGCTAGAACAGAGATCATTACAAGATAAATCAATCTGCCAAATGAGGAGAGGTGGTTTCCTTTATATAAAATTCCAAGGGGATCGAATGGGTACCTCTAAGGGGCCTAACTGACTTAAAATAATAGAAGGTCGACTTTGAAATATTTTGGAGGAAAAATATAAATTCAAATTTTCAAATTCTTCACATGATGAAAATATCGGCCATGGCTACCATATTTCCAACACAATGCTCTGCCCTATTCCTAGGGCTAAAACTCCTGCAGCTAGCCCTCTATTTCTCTGTGGTTGCCCTAGAAACCACAAGACAGACCTATGGTTGAGCTTAATAGGCCACAAACAAGCCTCGACTCCCTTCTCCAACCCACATACTAACCTTGCAAGGGTTTTGCACTTCAAACCAATCACAAATTACTCTAGACAGAACTTGGTTGGCTCCTTCTTGACAGATCCACAGTTTGGCATCTTGGACAAACTTATTTTCATGCTTATGCAACATCTCTTAGGTAGATCTCGGCTTCCATGAACAAAACTTGACCCTCTCTAAGGCTCTTTCACCCCACACAGTTATCCTTCACAATGTGTGTCTAGGCCACTCCATTGCCCTCTTATTTATACTCTCTGATTAGGTTATTTAGGGAACCCTTGGTCCTTTAGGGTTTTGCCCACTCAAACCATTTAACAAATAATTAGAACATAAAATTAGTTAACTTACTTCCTAAACCCACAATTTTGGGTCCAAAACCCCAACCACTTGGGTATTTTTCCCAAACATCTTACTTTTGGTGGGTTTTCTCCTCTCGTAAATACCTTCCAAGCTACCCAATTTTCAGCACTCCCTCTTAGGGAGGAAGGTATTTCCATCACACCTTGAAATCTCCAGCTCCATGACTTTCCTTGCATGCCCATGATTGTCCCCGCATAAGTCATGACTTTCCTTTGCATGGCCATGACTGTCCTCACATGTGCCACGTCTTCTTTTGTACTTGGCCAAAAGTTATCTTGCATGGTGCATCACTGTCCTTGCATGTAGCATGACTTTTCCTTGCGTTGCTCCATAACTGTCCTCGCATGGGCTACGACTTTCTATGCACCACCATGAGTATTCTTGCATGGTTCATGACTGTCCTTACATGGGTTGAAAACTCCACTCTCTCTCTTGAACCTAAAGGTTCAGACTTCCATTGGGCGGCTGACATTCCTTTGCAATCTTCTTCTGAAGCTAGACTCCCTCTAAGCCTACACAACCTCCACTGTGTGAAAAATTCTAGATCTACATTTAATATAGACTTGTTGCAATTATCTAGTTAGTATCCTCCTATCTTTTAAAATTATTTGTCTCAACAAAAATAATTATTGCAAACACTGAATGAAAACACAACAGCGATATTCACCAATTAAAAATTCAAAGGAACTGAGAAAACCACACACATAAAATGGACACCGATGTGTTTAGACATATGTCCCTAGAAAAACCCCAATGTGGGGAAAACTAGTTTTGTAGATGAGGGTTTTATTATTTCTTCAACAAATCTGGAATTGATATATATTACAACTCCATGTTGTAAAATGGCAAAGCTCCAAAAAAAAAATCGATCTTCACTTCTACAAGTTAATTCGGCCCTCCAGAAGCCACTCGGCCCTCTAGAAGCAATTCGGCCCTTCTATATGGCACAAACTCGGCCCACACGTGCAACCTGGAGAAACTCAGCCTTCACTGGAAATTCAGCCTTCCTCCTGCAAATCGACCTCTCTCTCGCAAATTGGCCTCTATCTGACAATTCACACCACTAGAGAAAACTTGGCCCTCTGAAAAATAAATCAGCCTTGAAAAACCTCCCTCTGAAACTCAGAAGTTGGAAATCTCTTGGATGAAGTATATGCTCTTGAAAATTTCTTCTCTCTCAATCACTGTTGAAACCCTCGTTGGTGTCAAATCCCACGCTACCACTATGCCTCAACTCAATGATCTCCAAGATGCCCAACAATTTCCTCTTATAGTCTCTCATTGGGAATTCAATGTCTAAGATCTAATCCCAATCGATGCTAAGATCATCTTGACTCTATCAAGTACCTTTTCTAGAAGTCACTACAGACAAATCGACTTGTCTCAATTAATACTGATTAATTAACATGTTTTCCTAAGTTAGACTTAGGAAAACTATTAAAAACTGGTTAATAATCTAGTTAAGACATTTTCCTTTCGAAAAAATTTCTAGACTTGGAGATAATTTATTCTTATTCTCTTGTGCTCCTAGCCTCAATGACAACTCTTGAGACTAGAACACATGTCCAAGCGATAAAATCTAACACACTAGCCCACTTTGCTTTCCCTCCTGGAAAGTGTTGCTATTGATCTTGTGTCCTCCCAAAGTTTGTCCTGAGCTGCAGTCAAACACTGGGTGTAATCCACTCTAGACCATCAGAACTCAACTCTGCATGAGTCCTCATCCTCCTGGGTCAAATACCTCATGTGCACATGGCTCCCCTATCGTATGTGCAACTCCACAACCAATGAAGATACAATCTCTCGATCAACCTACCATCCACACGAGGTTGCCTCGTCCATGCCAAAGCACCTTTTCTATTGAAACTTTTGCTCCATGTCTAGGCAATATTATTGCTTCCCGCAAAAATTTCACAACTCCCTCTTGAGCTAACACCTATGCACACTCTGATCCACCTTCCCTTCAAAGTAGCTTTGATACCATGTTGAACTTTCCTTACACCCTAGGTCTGGTCTATCACTAGACTAGCACATAAACACACTAGGAGTGCTCAACAATGAACAACTTTGCACAGCAGAAAATATCAATAGTGAAATCAATCAAAGTACACAAGATTATTAGCCCAAATCTCGTTCCTTATTAGTCTGTCAATAAAAGAATCATAGGGCTCTCGTACTAGGGATTATGGCCCTTCAAAAACCCTGATACACACTAGTATACACAGTGTGCAATAAAATACAACTAGGGCTTGAGGTCTAATCCTTCAGACCCTCAATCTACCCACAAATACAGAGACAAATAACTTCAATTACTTGTTGTAGCAACCCTTTGCCTTCATCGCTTTCTATCATCTTTGTCCACTATCCCTTGGTTGTCCTCTACCTCCAATCTTCACACAGTAATCAAATCCTTTTGACACTATCTAACTAATGCTCATGGAAGGAACTATTCCTTTAGACCTTCGTACTAATCAACATGTAACATCCTTGTTGTTAGCTTGCCTTGGGTTGTTACTTTAGCCCTATATCAATGTTGGCCAACTTCTTTAGACGGTAATCAACATATTGCCCACTTTGCAGAGTTCCTTGCCCTGTTGTTGAACTCTTGGCTCTGACACAGACCTATGTCTAGTCATTTATCAATCCTAGGCCTTGACTTGCTATCCCATGGCCCTCCTCTTCTAGTTCTGGCAGACCTTAGCTAGACATTTCAGGCCTCATTCAGCCTCGGTTGACCTCCTAAACGCCTCGGCCTCTGCTCCAACAACCCTAATTAGGCCTTGGCCTGTTCCATAAGGCCTATTGCTTTCCCTGCTTACCTCCGGCCAACCTATAGTTGGCCCACAACTCGACGAGGTATCTATTCAACCCTCCTAAGGCTACTACTTCAGCCCTTGTCTTTTGATCCAGCCCTCTTTTAGCCCTAGTTAACTTCATCTTGCCCCTAATTTGCCCTTAATCTACTAGAGCCAACTTTGTCCAACACTCTACCATACTCCTTGTTAATTTTTCTTAGCGCTATATTGTTCTTTGCTTTGATAATTGCATTTCTTTATTTGCACATTAAATTCATCCCATAACATCATAACATTATTCAGCTTTACATCATTATTCAGCAACATATGCAACTATGTAGAAAGAACAATATCATCATCAACAATGCAACGAAACATAAAGGAACAATAGAAGAAAAGCATTCACACATAGAGACGCCAGGATTGGTCGGAAACTAGGGCAAAACCCACTATAGGGAAAACCCTTTCAGATTCTTCTTCTTATTAGATTGTCATTGAATGATTCAGCAAAAGAGAGCACAATTATCCTTATTTTCATCTACACAACTATCGAGCGAAATTCAACTAAACAACATCCATGAAATGAACCCAAAAATGCTCATACTCAAAACCCTGATTCAGAACCCTGTAGTGGACTGTCACTATCTGTGGCAAAGCGACGATCATGAACAATATGCAAAGCGAATTTGATACCAAAGGGTGAGAAATCATAGGGTTTGGTGGTAGCGATGGAGGGCAATGAGGGTTTTAAGGGGAATGTCGGCAGGCAGCAAAAGGTTGTGAGTCCTGTAAAAAAAAAATCGAAATTTTGCAGCGAGACGAAAACCCAACCAGCAAAACGATAAACTTAGACAAATGGTAGCTAGAAAACCCCAGAAATTTCCAGAAAACCTTGATCAAAATGTTATACTTCTGCTTCAGATTTATCAATGAAACCCTTAGAAAAAATTCCAAATTATTATAAATTAAAATTTAACCAAAAAAAAAAAAAAAAATTTTTTAAAAAAAAATTAAAATTAAAAATTAAAAATTAAACCCCTGGACTGCAAAAGGCTAAATAATATTCCTGCAAAATGATGCAAACAAACCCCAGAGATCCAGATCTTACCCTCCAGGGCCTAGATCTGGACTCTACACGGGTTTCTTCCTCAGATCTGTAGCTGCCATTGTTTTAAAAGCCGGCCGACTCAGAACCGACTCGGCCAAGTTGGTTCGAGCCGGTAAAAAAAATTTCAACTCGACCTCTAGATCGGTTCGGCCAGCCGGGTTAATACCGTATTAACCCAGCCGACTCGGTCGAGTTTGTATCAACCCGGCCGGGTCACGGACAGTGGCCAGTGAACCCCCAAAAACGCAATTTGTTTTATTTTTTTATGTTTTTTCTGAGTGTGGGGGACTCCCTGGGCTTCCATGTCTGACTCATGGGTTTCCCTGTCTAACTCTGATCCCTAGTATTGATATGTTATTCATGTTAAATTCTTGAAGTAAAAGTGATATTCTCCTTAATCTTCATTTTCATCCTTTTACTTAAATTTTTAACATTACCATGAAATGACTCGGGATGTTTGAGAGTGGTTCCGGCCTCATTGGATTTCATATGGAGAAAGTAGAATTTTAAATTTCGTTCAAAATCCAACAGACTTATCAGTTTTTCACGATTTCAGGATTGGGGGATTGCAATGTTTCCATTGAATTTTGTCATGTATTAGGGTATGGAACTCGTATTTAATGAAGAGCACCAATCCCTCTATGTACCTTGATGTTAGTGACATTGGTTGTCGAACTCCTCCGAGATTTGCTCCCGCTCCCAAGTAACACTGAGCCAGATGATTTTGGCAACTCTAGCAGTAGCTAGTAGTACAGGTCACAGACTTTTGTTGTAGAGGCCATTTCTAGCTTCCTTGGTTATGTGTTTTTGTTTTGATCTCTATATCATCATCGTGTATGTATTCGACAGTGCACTGAGTGCCATTTTGATATAATGGATATATTCATGAGCTTACTTTGATCATATGTTGTTTTCTATCTATATTCTAATGTTGTGTGTTTGGAAACATGAATGAAAATCTTTAAAACTATGTGTTTTTATAAAAAAAGGTTATTTAATGTATTTTTTACAACGACCGAGTCATTGAAATCGAGTCAGCCGAGTCAATACCGAGTCGGAGTCGGAGTCGACCCTCGGTCGAGTCGGAGTCAGAGTCGGAGTTTTAAAACAGAGGTAGTTGCAGAACAACAATAAAACACCCAAACGATATATACAATAATAAACTTAAACCCAGCAAAACCCAAGTCAGAAAACGAAAAATAATTACAGATGTATGCACAGGAATGGCAGATCTATCAGATCTGGCGAGTGTGAGTCCTACTCCACTCTCAGATCTGATAATCTAAGGCTCTTAACAGCCAGATTTATCAATCTAGCACATGAAAAAATTAATTTTTTAAATTTTAAATGAGGTGCTTAGCTCAAAACCTTTTATGCATCACCAAAAAATATTATGATAACCCCAAGATCAAATTAAGTTGGGTTTTTCAGAAAACACGGATTGGGAATTAGCTGGTCCAACTGAAGACTTCCTCGAACGCCCGATGATCTAGAAATCAAGAGTTTCCTGCAAAACTCAATTCAACCATCAAAATAGAGCGAGAAAATGATAATAAAATTTTAGATAAAGATACCTGTTATTACATTCAAAATTTAAATTATGACTTAAACTCCAGCGACTGAGCAAGATACCTATACTCAAATCACTCTTTAGAAGCTATCATTAATTACTAAAAAGATATTTATGCATGAAAATGACACGTCTTACAGTATTTCCATGAAGAGTAACACCGGTGAAAATTAACCCCAAAGTCTTTCTTTATTATCCGAATAAAAATTTACACGAGAGCTTTTCGCTTAGCACAAGACTCAAAGGTCGGGTGAATTGACTGACAAATGACTTCCTATTTAAAGCTAAATCTTCTAACGGCTAGTTCGAGTAATCATCGTCAAAGCAATCTCGACCATTGATGATGATCAAAATTTCTTTTAATCTCATCCGTCGAAATTTTAAATTCTTGAAGAAATTCAAATTTTTCAATTAAATGCATTTTAATTAATTCAAAAATTAAATTTTTTAATTAATTTCCTCAAAATTTTGACTTTGACTTTACCCCAAGAATCAAAGGCTTAAAATTTATCAAAATAATTAATTTACCTTAGTCTTTGAACTTCATAAAATTTAATTTTAAAGGACTAACAAATTTTGCTTTCAGAGAATTTAAATTTACCTAGGACCTAGAATTAATTAAATTTTTGGCTTAGGATTTTAATTAATTTTTGGCCAAAAAATTTAATTAATTAACCTATGAGGAGATAAATTATTTTTCCAACCCTCAAGACACTTTACATCATAATATTCATATTTTTTACATCTCAAGCGGGAAAACCTATCTGTAAAAGACCCTCACAGACTACCCATTTTTGCGACACAAATATAATGCAACAAACTAAGCAAATTGGTAATAAAATAAGCTAACCAAATAGTTAGGATTATTCCCAAATCACTTTTACATAGACTCGATCTAGAACAGTAAGACTCGCCTAAGATCCTAGTGATAAAATACATTCCAGTTTTGGAGAAAGACTAAAGGAAAACTCTGTCGACCATCCGAGAATGGACCAGTGAGACAAAAAACCTCCTGGAACGTAGATTGTCACCAGAAAAGTAGGTTTACCTAGGCAATTGCATACATGACACAGATATACTAAGAATATTTATATCATATACATGCAGAATAGGTTTACATTATAACAAGATCCTCACGCTGATGATGATAGTTGGACGGCACTAACACATCAATCAGGCGCTATCCCTTTTGCGAAAAAAGGGAGTGTATTGCTATAGGTCATTGACACGTAGTGGTCAACACACCCAAATGTGCTTATCTCATCAACAATGATCCCAAACAGCATCAGTACATCCTTGCAGTCACATATCACAGGAAGAATGTCTCAGACCAAAAATAGATCATTCCATGCAAACATCTCGAAGTGAGTTCGGCGACAACTCAATGTGTATGAAGTGGCTTAATCATGATTTCACTTAGGTTTATGCACAACATATATATATATATATACAAACGGGTGTTCAAACGGAATATCAATGCTTCAACCAACTGTCAGTTGCCAAATCAGGTTCAACAATATCTCTTCACAACTTCTTGAAATTCAATTGGAGTGTCCAAGGATTTGCATTTCCACTTTCCAAAAATTCTTCAATAGCTTCACGATATAGATTTTCTTTTCGAAACTTCAGAAATCGATTCATCATGCCATGATTCATTATTTCGAACTTCAATAGCCAACTCCCTCTTACTTTGATCATTAGAGTCTCATTACCTATCAAGACTAGACCATTAGCATATAAAACCAAAATCAAAATCATACCTTGGACCACTTTTGAGGTAGAGGTTTGGATTGACACATCTTCTTGGCTTCACTAGGTAATTGTCAATGTACACATACAAGGCTCAGGGAGGTTGCTTCATACAATGCTTTCTGCAGACATAACACTTTACCAGACCAATATGCTCAGTCTTACATAAATCAATATTGTGCAATCAAATCAACTAAGTCAGCTTATCAAACCTTTAGATGCCAGATCAAAAACTAATATCAAAATCATCAATATCACTGTAACAAGTTCTTTTGGACCAGGTGAAAAGTAGAGCTTACATCCAAATATCAAGTTATGACTTTATCTATTGTCATGTCAACAAATCGTTATTTACCAAGCAATGTCAAACCAAACTTCACCAAGTCGTCCTCAGGATCATAATATAAATCATTTCTATCACTAGATGCAAATGCATACATCAAGGATAAGTCGTGTAGGTTCCATCCATTTATTGTGAGATTACTTCATAGTGAATCACAATTGTTTATACTTTAGCCAATATGTCAAAGTTAATGATGTCAACACAGAATATCTATTGAATACCAATATGAGTCATTGAAAGTCACTATGCCCATATAGCATTGTTATGAAGATAAATCATTAGTCATCAAGTCAAACCTAAAATTTGCTATCACAGTGAGATCTATAGCCCAATTCATATTTCAACATCAAGTCAAAGTTCTAAATCATTATCAAGCATCATGTCAAAACTCCAAACACCGCTTATCTATATCAATCAGCCAAATCTAGTCAAACCCTTGCAACCGTTATTAAATACTGTCATACACAAGCTTCAATGATCAAATTGAAATAACATATTATTATGCATATTTCGGTCACCTGCAAACACAAGTTTAATCAGCACATTCACATTCTCTCTAGAAAGACAAATATTCAAACTTCCCTACTCATAGAACTTTTGGATGTTTGCTTCATATCTGTAGGATTGTCATACTTCAAGTGCACTTCTTATTTCGCGTACAAGGCTTCAAATTTTGTGACCTACAGGTATAACCACACCCATAGGCTTTCTTCCGTACAGTTGAGAGGCTACAATCGCACCCTTAGGCTTGCTTCCATGCGATTGAGGCTTAGAGTAAGGAAAACTCTTTCTTCTTAGACCAGAACTTTGTTGCAAACCAACAATGTTAGAAACCCGTACTGCAATTACTAGTTTAACATCTCCTCCTTGTTCTTTGCATTAACAAGTTATTTAATTACATAAACATCGATGTAAACACTACTACAGCCTACACATACATACGAATCATGAACTGAAATAAACTAAGACAATCACACAAGGGACACCGTTATTTTTGGACAATCGTCCCTAGAAAAACCCAATTCGGGAAAACCGGTGTAGCATATAGAGGGTTTGTATTATTAAGCAAATTCTTGAATACAACTAGGGTGCCAGATATGGCTCACCCAGCAGAGAAAAATCCTGGCAGAAGTACCTCTATCTGGAGACAGATATTCCGGCAAATTCAGCAACTGGATGATCAAACCCCACAGGTGACCCGGCTCTTCCCAGAGCTGGGCAGCGATGGCTGCTCCAAGCTCTTTGCTGGAACTACGTCACTTCCTCTAGGAGTTGTGTCACGCCCACAATGAGCCTCCCTTGCTCAGAAAGTCGTTTTGTTGAACTGCTCCCTCTCTGCCCCACAAAATCTTCCCAGTGTTGCCTCTAAGGGCTTGCTTCAACCCCTACGACTTATGCGTCACCTGCGTCAACCCCTACAGCCTCTGCGTTGTCTCTCCTAGTGCTACTCTGCCTCTCTACTATGTATTCTTTGGCCTTGGACTGAAGTCCCTCTGCCGAACTGCCCCTCACTGCAACTCATACCACTAGCTCGATTTTCTCAGGAAACCTTGCCCCAGAAAAATCAAACTCTTTGATCCCCTAGTGTATCTCCAACTGACCCTCAAGCCTCCTCTTATACTTTTCCTATTGATGAATCAACGGTCGTGATCTAATCTCTAATCAACAGCTAAGATTAAAACAGACTTGATCCTCATCACTTAGAATTTCTCACCCATATTCTTATTAATACACATTAATATTTTTATTTACCTAAGTTTAAACATAAGAACCCATTAAAAATATTAATTATTTTAATAACTCCCCATCCGGGTGGAATTCCTCCAAACGATTGCTAGGTTCTAGAGATCTCATGTGTTCTAGCCCCTCCACAAAATTTCGAAGCTAGAGCACATCCGATACTACCCAAAATCAACAGTTGAAAAAAGGCCCCAGGGCTTGGTATGAGAGGAATGATAGCTATCTTATGAAGCTAGGTTTTACAAGGAGCAGTGTTGATCGGAACCTATACTTCAAGGTTGAAAAGGACAAGCCTCTCATTATGGTCCCTTTATGTGGATGATCTCTTTCTGATAGGTGATGACCCTCTCATTCATCAATGTAAGAGGGAGTTGGCTTCCAAATTCGAGATGAAGGACCTAGCACTGATGCACTACTTCCTAGGAATGGAAGTTTGGCAAAGACATGTGAGATTTTCCTTTCTCAAGGTAAATACATTGTGAAACTACTTGAGAGATGTGGGATGGTTGAGTGCAAGTCCGTATCTACTCCGATGGAACTTAACTTCAACAAGCTATGTGGAAGTGTTGTTGGGCCCGAATTAGCGAACCCTTTCAAGTATCATCAACTTCTAGGGGCCCTGATGTTCTTCATGAACTCCCGTCCTAACATATGCTTCACTGTAAACACGTTGAGTCAATTTATGGTCGAGCCTCATCGCATTCATTGGATTGTTGCTAAGAATCTCTTGAGATATCTCCAGGGCACAATCCAATATGGACTGAAATACACTGTCGGAAACTTGAGGCTTCATGGATATTCAGATGCTGACTAGGTTGGCAGTGTGGTGGATCATAAGAGCATGTCTAGGTGTTTCTTCTCTTTGGGGTCTGCATCAATATCTTGGATGAGCAAGAAGCAAAAATCGGTTGCTTTAAGCATCGTTGAGGCCGAATACATTGCTGCAAGTATGGCCTGTTGTGAAGCTGTTTGGTTGAGAAAGCTCTTCAGTGAGCTATTTGAGCACATGCTAGATACTACCGTGATCTTCTGCAATAACCAGAGTGGGATTCACATATCATAAAATCCTGTGTTCCACGGTCGCTCTAAGCACATTGATATTAGGTATCGCTTTATCCGAGACATGGTACAATGGGGAGCAATAAGGCTCCAACACATCAGGACGAATGAGCATGTCGCAAACATTCTCACAAAGCCTTTGGGGAAGGTCAAATTCTTAACCTTCCGAGAGAGACTTGGAGTCGTGGAACGACCCTGTTATGAGGGTCCCATATGAGTTGGACACTGAGCTCTGGGAGCTCCTGGGGGCTTGGGGTACTTCTTGGAGCTATGAGCGACCATAGGGTGAGTGGTTCACCTTCTCCTAGTGGTGTGCTAGACATAGGGTGAATGGTTCACCTTCCCCTGTGATACCCCATGATGGTTGACATGTGTGTAGGGTAAGTGGGTCACCTTCCCCTACGATTGCGGACACGTGTATGTAGGGTGAATGGTTAACCTTCCCCTACGATTTACATATGCATAGGATGAGTGGTTCACCTTCCCCTACAATTGACATATGCATAGGATGAGTGGTTCACCTTCTCTTATGGCATATGAGCAAGATGAGTGATTCATTGTCTCCTGTCGATGCCCCAGCACACATCCTACCCATGGAGTCTGGGACTCATGGGAAGTACCTCTCCTCTGGCCAATGAGTTGGGAAAAGATGGTTAGGGACCATAGCACTATCGATAGATGTATCGTGTACTATCATACTCCCTATGACTAGGACGCATGGTGTTCAACAACTTGATCTGGGATCAAGGACTGACTTTTGTCAGTGGAAAGTAGTAAGGTCTTATGACTCACTCTTGATCACTTCTTCTTCATTATTACTTCATGGTTCAGCAAAGCAAAGTAGAGCAGCGCAGAGCATAGCCGTGATGACAGAGATGGTACATGATGACAGGATGGCATGATGATAACAGATGGATTTGCAAGTGGAATTCTCCCTAGTTGAGATGGAGTGTTAAAATTGGCAACTAGGGCCAAATTCCACCTTAGGACAGCTCATATGATGGAGATGATTATTGCATTGGATTCCTCTTTTCGAGAGGTCTAATTTTGATATAAACATCATTTCATTTTGACAAGCAGTAGTGGAATTTTGAATTTATTCTCTCTCATGCACAAATTGTCAAGGATGACCTCAGTCAAATGTAGGCTCAAGAAGTCCAATGGATGTGTCTCCTCACCCTCAACGAATTGTATAAATAGGAGTGACCTCTCTCCTCATTTGGACATCACTCATCACATCATTTAATCTCTCTCTCTTCTCTTGATTGATTTGTACAACGTAGGCAGCCTCTCTCTCTTCTTCACACGTGTGGTAAGACGCCGAAAATTTCAGGGATAGAATGGGCCGAAATTTCAGAGAATCAGACCTGCATTGACTAGTGTTGACCAAGCCTGATTTGACCAAGTTTGAGTTCAGTTTTTAGGGCAAAATCCCGATTTTCCTAGGCCGAGTTGTTGGGCACAAAAACCGAGATGTTTTGGGCAGGTTGACCAGCGTTGACTTCAGATTTGACCGTAGAAATTATAGCAGTGTTTCTCTTTCCTTTGATTAGGTTTGACCGAAATGTTTTGGTCTGACTTTGACTCTCCTTGAAGGTCGAATTGGATTGTTATTAACCAAGTTGCTTGGAGGACATTTTGGTGTTGATTTGACCAACGTTGTCTTTTTGGTTAGGGCTGCAGTTGACTGTTGATTTTGACAAGGTTGAGTTGACTATGTATTGGGCAAGTGAATTAAACCTATGTATTCTCTCTCTATTGAACTGTTGAATAATAATAAGAAGATTTGATCAAAGGGTTTTCTATTGAACTATTGAATAATAATAAGAAGATTTGATCAAAGGATTTTCCCCACACTGGGGGTTTTTCCCCGGCATCCACCAAATCTTGTGTCCTCTTGTCTTGGCTTGTCTTTTGCACATGTTTTTATGTTCTATTTGCATTTATTGTCAATGTGATTAAGTTAATGTGATTGCTAATGGATATAATTGGAAATTGTTATTGGGCTGCTAATAGAACATTGAAGTAAATTGTGCTAAATCATAGAACATACCATTGTTATCTAAAATTAACATTAACTTTGGTCAGGTATCTAGTTTGTGGCACTAAGTGTGCCTAAACTCTTCGCAGTTCATATTGGAGATCTTACACGTACTTCTATATGGTTGTAGTTATGAATACCTCCCTAGTTAAGAGGGAGTGTTGAAGAATGTAACTAGGTTCGGTCTTCATAAATGTATTTAAGTGACAACATAATGTAGTTGCCAAAAGAAAGAAAATGAAATTTTATTATGATTGAAATTGATTTATTAAAGCATGGGTTTCATCCTTGGGTCAATTATTTTTATAGGTCAAAGCCTCCATTGTAGGCTTCTAGGGTTTATGTCAAGTGTCCTTGTCTATGTCATAATGTAAAGAACCCTTCTTGGGAAATATTTGTCAAGAAATAAATATATTTTCTATTAAAATAAGTCTTTTAAGCCTCCTCCACCAAGTCGGCCTTAAACTAGACAAGTCAGCCTAAACTAGGCAGCAAAATCACTATATAAAGACAGCAACTCGACCTCATTTGGGACTCACTCACAATAAATTCGATCTGCAACTTCTAGGGCCAGAAAAAGTGTGAAATTCAAGGAAGAATAGGAAGAGGGATAGCAAAGGAGGAGGACTCTTTCAAGCATAAAAGTCAAAATTTTCTCTCTTTCCCACACGTGTGAAGTTGTGCAGCTTGAAGAGGGCCGAAATTCTACAGTTACTGGGGAGCCAAAATTCTGCAGTTAATGGGGAGCCGAAATTCTGCTACTAGGGGTCGAAATTTTGCATCAAGGAAGTCCAAGTGCTGGATTTTTGTTGGGCTGAAGCTGCTGGATAAGAAGAGACTACTACATCATCTTGGAAGGTTGACTTGGTGGAGGAGGAAGGTCTCATGGTCTAGGGTCTTGGTCCATCTCAATTTGAATTACTAAAGGAAGAGTTCTTCACTGGGTTTTCCCCTATATAAGGGTTTTAGCCTTGGCTATCCGCCTACATCTAGTGTCCCTGATCTTCGTATTTTGCTTTTGATAATGGCTTGATGAAACAAAGATAAAAGAAGAAAGAAAGTTAATAAGAACATAAAAACATCAAAAGTAATTATCAAACATAATAAAATCTTTCTCCCTTTTTGACTTTCTAACAATCTTGACCACAAATATTACCTTCAAGATTGCTAAGTTGTGAACCACAATCACGTTCAACTTGATCATGCACTTTGGACAGTGAGTTGGGCTTGGACTTGACAAGAGTGTATCACACTCATCTATCTTTAAAACTCTCCCAACTTTCTAGTACCAACTAAGAGTGACCTCTAGCAAAACGTCTCCAATCTCTGGGTCGAGTATGTGGTGAAATGCTCTTCACCTAGTTGAAGATATCCCCTGAAAGATTGGTCCAACCCTTGGTTCTAAGCCACTTTGCCTACAAGAAGAGTGATGAAGTAGACTAGATTCTAGTCCACCCTCTCTACATGACTATGTGGCCCCTTAATGGATCATCTCTCCAACACTTGTGTGATCTTTATTAATTGTGAAAAGAATTATTATGAGCCTCATTACAACATATATCAAAAGATGACAAAATAGAAAAAACCAACCCACATAATGATAACAAGGTATTTGCAAAAACGAGTTCTATATTATGGCATCAAAATGATCTCACAAATCAACAACCTTTTCAACTATAGGAGAGACTTAGCCCTTTATATTTTTTCTTTAATGACTAGATAACAACTGCTTGACCCTCTTTCTAGGAAAATAATTTACTTGCCATCCTCATGTTGAAGAGTAAGTAATAATTTTGATAGAAATATTTCATTATAATGTTATTTTGCCCACCTAATGGACTCAACTTAGCTCACAAGTCCCTTACAAACTCAATGGTCCATTAGCATTTAACCCGAAAGTTTAAGAAATGAAGAATAGTGGTCCAAACATGCTCAATGTCCCTCTCCAATACCTAGCTTAAGGCTTAACTTGGCCGTTGGAGCTACTCGACTCGGTCCATAGTGGTTCAATTTGGTTGATGAAAGATGCTCTTTTGACTTCACAACATTCACTTTTATGTCCACATGCTAACCTTTCATCCTCCAGAGCCCAAACATTCACCTCTTGACTTTGCAACAGCAAGATTTGACCTCAGACAATCGCCTCCTTTTACTCCAACGACTAGTAGTAAGTCAACCTTGCTGCCTTTTGCTTGTATCTCGAATGCTCTTGTGTCCTTTGCCATGATTTCACTTGCATTTGCTGAATTTTTCCTTGATATTCATATCCCACCAGCCCCATTTTCTAGAGTGCCCTACATTGCCACATCATCACCATATATGCCACATCCTCATGCCCAATCATGAGATCTCTAACGGCCTATTGAACCCTAGAAATCAGTGACATGGGTTTTATTCCTCTCATCCTATAGAATAAATTTGACGTAATGCATCAAAAATTTGACAAGCCATACCCTTATTTTGCCACTTGGAAGCCCCACATGCTCTTAGACCAGCTACTTAAGCATCATGCCTTCACTATTTGGAAAAATTTCAGCATGACATCATCTCCTCATCATTCTGAGCATTTTGGCACCAAGTTGAATTTTATACTTCCAAGACCATATTCATCAAAAACATGAACTATCTTGAGAAATGTGAACATGTTGAATTTGTCAGACTGCCATGATCATAATTTTCTTAGAGATACTGCACCAAGACCAAGGCCACATACAAACTCAATGATATAGATAACCACGCAATAAGACATAGGTGCACCCTAATGCATGTTGGACTGGCCTATACACTAGTGATCACCCCTACATAAACAAGGCTCCTCTAAACCATGAGTCCCCCTAAGATCCATCCAAAACAATCCAATACAAGTCAAAGAGACCAATGGCTGAACCCAAAAGGACAAGCCATGGCCAAACATCACAAGGCCTAGGGCACCTAAATACAAAGACTCACATGGTTTTTACAAGGCTTTTGACTTGTGACCTTGGACTTAAAATGGAGATAAATGCAAAGTGAAAATATGTATGTGCTCCTGCTAACATGAGGGGCAACAGGACCAAAGATCTCATGCCAACTTCATCTAGGAAGTATTTGGACTCAAATCCCAGTCTTTACATGTCCCATTCTTGTTGGAGACTTTCAACATAACCACTTTAGATTTCTTAGTTGTCTTGTTTAATTGAAGCAACAAACAAGACACAAAGATTCATAAGACTTCAAATTCCATATCACTGCAACCGAACATTACCTCTCAAACCCCCTTAGGGGGGAGACTAACCTCCTCATGACACATGAGAAGTTGTCACTCCAAAACATAAAGCATACACCACCAATTCAACACACATACCAACTCTAATCCAGATTCGAGTCCCCCACACCCCCAACCTAACGCAACACCCTTCAAGGTCACTAGAGTAACCAGTCTTCTATCAAGCGTAACATAATTCCTTCCCCACAACCTCAAATATTAAGGAAGTTATTCTTCCCCACTATTGTGCTCACATGAGACCATATAACCATGTCCTCTCGAGTCTCAACCTCAACCTCTCCCCAAAGGACATCATTTTCCAATGTAGCCTCTTCATAGTACTCAATGATTTTCATGAGGATCTAGCACATCGATCTTATTGCTTGTCTTTTGCAACAAGCTCACCTTTGATGGACCCTGACATCCTCTCATCAATTTAGCATTGAGATTTTATTGTGCTTACACGTTCTTTTGTATCTTCGTTTGGTTAGATACAACATTGCACGAAGCAGGAACGAAACAGGACGTTTTTTGGAAGCAGGGACACGGAAGCGTCATTTCCCAAAAATCTAGGAAGCGAAGCATCTCGAAAGCGTCTACTATATATATATATATATAGATATATAATATATATTCATTTATATTCAAAAAAAACATCCCAAATACCAAATTAGTTGTAGAAGATATGAAAACATGCATATTTTTACATAAATCAAGATAGATATGGCATCCATGATTCCATTGTACATAAATGATTAATTATTCAAGCATCAACCATCTAGATTCTAGCAAATTACAAACATACATCAAATTTTTAAGCATATTATAAAACATAAAACGTTTAGAAGATAAATCACAAAATCATCAAACATTCAATTAGCTTATCTAGCAAGTGAGCAATTGTCAACACTAATCATGTCCAAAATTTAATTAATAATGTTTACAAAATAGGCCACTTGGCCACCACCAAGACTCAAGTACACACTGAACTAGGAAGAGTAAGACAGAAAAGCTTGAATTCACAACAAGCCTACAAGTCTAATCTATGACAAAAGTAGTAAATTGTGAATATATCTACTAATCTCTCCTCCTTCCACCATGAACAACACATGGCAGTGGGCCTCCACGTGGTGGCAATGAAGAAGATGGTGGTTGTGGAAGTTTTGTCACTAAAACTTAATTCATCTCATTTTATTCAATAGATCTTCAACCTGCCTTTTTCTTCTTTCTTCACCTTAACTCTAAAACCATGTTAAAAAATCCAAAAGTTAGAAATATTTTCTTATATTGATAATTACTTGTGATATTATTATGTTAGTATTAACTCCTTTGTGTTCTTCCTTTATCTTCTTCTCATCAAGCAATTATCAAAACAAAAACATGAAGATCATGGACACCAGATGTAGGCACTCAGCCAAGACTAAAACCCCTATATAAGGGAAAACCCAGTCAAAGAACTCTTCCTTCAATAGATTCAAAATGAGATAGACCAAGACTAAGGGTTTGTTACAAACCCTAGAATTCATAAAATATCAATAATTAGGTTAGCATACTAGCATATACATATCTAGGATTTCATGCACTAACATCTTATATCAATATCCATATCTACTAGGTAAACCCAAGGCACAAACATTAATACATCAAAATTAGGTATAGAACAATTTTCTCCAGGCTAGGGTTTCGATCATACAGAGAAATATACACCTAGGGTTTCATTCCTAGGATGTTATTACAAAGATTATAGGGTTTTGCTTATAAACCCTAATTCACCAAACCATAAAGACCTAGGGTTTCAATACATAACTTAGACATTAATAACAAACCCTAAAGAACTAGGGTTTCTATCATAACAATACCATAACCTAAGCATCAACAAAACATGAATTTTAGATTTCATCAACAATCCTAAGTAGGCTAGGGTTTCATAATCAACATTGATATACGCTTACTTTTATAGTGAACCCTAAAGGTTAGGGTTACACAAGAATGATCGAATAATATCATGAGGGTAGATTCAATCTAATGATTAATCACCCTAACAAGAATCTTTGTGATTCAAAACCCTAGACATAACGATGTCAATAATGTAAAGCAAAATTTAAAAAGAATGATTGTACCTTTTACATGAAGAGAACTTTAAAACAAAGCTTATAGTCTAAGACATAACTTGGGTTGTTTGTTTCAAAAATGGAGTCTAAGAGTTTGTGACAAAACCCTAGCAAGAGGTTGAAGTCTAGTATGTGTCTCTTGTTGATTATGACCCTAACTAAGTTTAGGTATTTGATGTCTAAAGTATTTGATTGTTTTGATGCTTCAATTATATTGACATAAACTTTGATATAGTTAACTTCATGCTTTTGCGTATGTATTTTGGTTGTACTTGCTATTAAATTTTTTGCAGGTAGATAACCTTCAAAATGATGAAGATGCTCGTATGATATTAATAAACATGATGAAGGAAGTTATGGTGATCAAGATGACCTTGATGTCGTAAGAAGGAATGGAGCCATGAAAGACTCTTCAATGTTATAGAAGAAGAAAGTGATTAATCTTCCTAAGTTGAGTGGGATCCTAGAGAGTATACTCCCTAGTTAAGAGGGAGGGCATATTATGACAGTAAATACCTTGAAGTAAGAATAAAATCAAATGAATGAAAGTACTACAGATAAATGGTCGTGATTCATGGAGTTGCAAACAAAAGTACTAAGGTTGTATTTGGTGTTGCTGAAGACATGAAAGAAGAAAGCTTTCGATAAGATGTATTTGATGATACTGGAAGCATCTGAACGATTGAAGACCCCAAACGTTTGGGTTTACTCGTATATATATTTGAAAGTTTATTACTAATTGTGGTTTGTGTTTGTACAAGTAAATCTCTCCATAAGAAGAATAAACACTTTGGAATCATTTGGGACAAATGGATATATCTAGTTTAGATTATAAGGAGAGATGAAGTATCTAATGGCAGATGCTTGGGAGGACATTTGGCCAGCCCATGTGTTAAGGTCTAGATTTCGAAGAGGGAGGGTAACGTTGGTCATGGAGCTTCGACTTTGGCCACGCACATAGATCCCTGGGTTGATGGTTAGCTAGTAATCTTGATGGTACCTAGAGTGGCTGAAAGCTTGAGTCCATCTTAGTCCTGCCTGGATAGATTACCTTGGTCAAGTATCTTGTCCGCAGAACTGAGTATGCTAGAACTCTTTGTAGTTCATTTTGGAGATCTTCCATGTACTTCTATATATTTGTAATTATGAATACCTCCCTAGCTAGGAGGGGGTGCTGAAGAACGTAACTAGTATCAGTCTTCATAATTGTATTTGAGTCATGATGTAATGTATTTATCAAAAGAAAGAAGAAGAAATTTTATTATTAAAGAAATTGACTTATTAAAGCATGGGTCTCATGCTTGGGTCAATTGTTTATAGGTCAAAGCCTCCATTGCAGGCTTCTAGGGTTTATATCAAGTGTCCTTATCCATGTCATAATGTAAAAGACCCTTCTTGGGCTCTATTTGTCAAAGAAAGAAAAATGTTTTATTGTTAAATAGGTCAATTAGGCCTCCTCCACCAAGTCAACCTCAAACTAAACAAGTCAGCCTAAACAAAGGGGCAGAAACTCCTATATAAAGGCAGCAACTCGACCTCATTTGTCACTCACACTCACAAGTTCGATCTGTAATTTTTGGGGCCAAAAACAGTGTGAATTTCTAAGGAAGAAGAGGAAAGGGCTAGCGAAGAAGGAGGACCTTATCAAGCAAGAGAAGTCGAGTTTTTCTTTATCCTATCCCAGAAGTGCGAAATTCTAGAATATTATAAGGGGGCGAAATTTTGCAGTAGCTATGGAGGCCGAAATTCTGAAAGTGGGGTCAAAATTTTGTAGCTGAGAAGTCAAAATTTTGGATTGTTGTTGGGTTGAAGCTATTGGATAAGAAGAGACTACTAAATCATCTTGGAAGGCTAACTTGATGGAGGAGGAAGGTTTGTTAGTCTAAGGTCTTGACCTATCTCATTTTGAATCTACTGAAGGAAGAGTTCTTTGACTGGGTTTTCCCTTATATAGGGGTTTTAACCCTGGTTGAGCGCCTACATCTGGTGTCCATGATCTTCATGCTTTTGTTTTGATCAAGGTTACTAGGAAGCGGGGAGCAGGAGCGGAAGCGGGAGCTGGGAGGGACATTTTCAAAAGCACCCGGTTTGGAAGCGAATCAGGAGCAAATTTTTATATAATATATATTTTTATATATTTTGATGCATATATATCAACAAAAGCATGTAGAATGATGAATTAGATATAAAAAGCATAAAAACATGGATTACACAATATAACATCAATCATCTAGAAGATATAATCTTCATCAACCATGTCCACAAGTTACAAGTTCTCATTTATATAGCATGTAAGGGTGCACATAACCAAAATAGCATAGAGTGTAATCCATCTTTGAATTGATAATGCATCAACAAATAGGCTCTAGATGGCCTCTAACATCCAAAAAAATCATGCTACAACAAATAGCCACATATCATCAAAATCATTGCCTATCTTGGGATATTTGTCATTAATATCACCCTCTAAGCAATTAACATAAGATAGAAAAAATGTAGCATGTCAATTCAATATTTTGTTTGAGTAATGGGTACATTTTCGTAGGGTCATGATAGAGGAGTTCGACAACCAATGTCACTAACATGAAGGTACATAGAGGGCTTGGTGCTCTTGATTAAATACGAGTCACATACCCTAGTACATGACAAAATCCAATGGAAACATTGCAATCCCCCCAATACTGAAATCCTGTAAACCTAATAATTCTGTTGGATTTTGAGGGAGATCTAAAATTTTACTTTCTCCATGTGAAATCCAATGAGGTTGGAACCACTCTCAAACATCCTAAGTCATTTCATGGTAATGTTAAAAATTTAAGTAAAAGAATGAAAATGAAAGATAAAGGAGAATGTCACTTTTCCTTTAAGAATTTAACATTACCATGAATTGCATATCAATACTAGGGCCATAAGCTTGAATATTAGGTTGCACTACTCAAAATCTTATTTCTTTGAAAAAAATTGCATTTGGAACATCTTTGTGACATTATTTTTGTGAAAAAAACTGAGCAAATTTTTTTTCCGGGAGAGCAATAGGAGCAAATCTCGAGAGTGGGAGCACGCTCCTGGGTCGCTTCCAACTCACTCTCGCTCGGAGCGCGCTCCGAGAGCAATTCGAAGGAGTGGGGGCCACTCCCTCGCAACCCTGGTTTTGATAATTGTTTGATGAGAAAAAGATAAAGGAAGAACACAAAGAAGTTAATAAGAACATAATAATATCACAAGTAATTATCAATATAAGAAAATCTTTCTTCCTTTCTGATTTTCTAAAAGGGACAACAATAAAATCATCTCATCTTATCTTATCAAGGTTCTCTTTTATATTCTTGGGAGATGACTTTTGCACTCCTCTCTCTCATTTTGGCAACTTAAATTTTCCATTCCCATTGACTTATCTTTTATCATATGTGAACGTTAATATAATTTCATTTCCTTTCTAGAATATCCCAATCATCCTGTTTACAAGATAGAAGTCGTGTTACCTTAACCGAACCCTGTCCTCGGAAGAATCGTGCTTCTTCTCCTCGACCCTATGCCAAGGGTCAACTCAACAGTAGTAGACCCAACACAAGCACTCACAGTGCCACACTTGCCATTGGGATAGAAAAGAAGAGGAATTGGTATTCCTACCACAAACCAACATGGGTCTAATGAGAAATGATGGTTTCTCCATGAAAATATCTCCAACAAGGCTTAGCTACTCCTCATTGAACTAGAACAACACCTTAGGGATGCAAATATAAATATCACTAGTCCATCATCTCCAAATTTGCACCTAATCCTAATGACCATAAACTACACCCATAGTGATGAAGAATCCTTGCTAACCCAAATCAGTGAAATCAAGGATAGGATTCTTCTATCATTATGGAAGATGGTAGCCAAAAGAATCTAGTGACTCAACAATTTATATCAAATATTTAGTTGCAAATTACACCTCATCCTAGGTTGTAACAACTTGAATGGGTTAAAGAATCCCAAACAATCTACTATGATCACTAACAAAATAGGAATAGGACAATCCCCCCAGGATCTACATGTTTATACCCCACATGTCGGACACTGGACATGCTAGGTCATGTGTCGAATACATGTCAAGTTTTAAAACTAGGACATTTTTCGAATACACGTCAAGCTATAAAAATATAACATATGTCAAATGTGTGTATGACACCTGCCCTAGTAGCGTCCCAACATGACAAACATCGCATGGAGCACATACGGGCATTTGCACACTTGGAAGAAAAGCAGGCTTGAGCAATCCATAGTTGAGACAATGATGTATGTGCACTCTAACCTCCAACTTATTTACAGGATGAAGGACAAGCGGTTAAAGGGAAAGACAAAGATATCGAATGTATTTCCTAATGGTATGGGTTTGGACAATGACATTCATTTGGCATTAGCCAACTTGGATCTTAGTGAGTTGATGTTAGAGTCAATCACTTTTAGTGATGGTGATCCTTTTAAGGGGTCATTCTCCAAAACAATAGATGCATAACTTAGACTGGATATAGAGGAAGAGGAGAGAGCAATGATAGTGGTGGTGATCTTGATGATGCTAACAAGTAGAGGACAACTGACAAGCTATGAAATTCTTCCAGCTATGGTTGTAGTATCTACCGTAATTTGTATTTTCCATTGGCATTCCCCCCATAGTATTAGTGATCCGATGTCTCTCTAATACATTTTAATTTTAATGACATCAAATGACTCAATGAAAAAATTGCAACTTATGGTTCTAATTTATAAACTTTTATTTTATGGGTTTTGCATATTCTAATTTCTTTTGCATTTGATCAACATATGACATTAACATTAAGTAGTAACTATTTGTATAAGTATTTTGTATATGTTCTAATTTCAAAGGAAATGGATCATATTCAGGCGCTTAACGTATCTCTTGTCCCAATGTCCTATAACTGAGCTTGGAACTGCTCAAGTATTGTTGCCATCACATCATTCCATGATAGCAAAATGTGATGTCACTCCACTCAATAGTTCTAACATGATTCTAAGAAAACCAGATCATATTTCCAAACAAGCACAATATGATGGATACTTCAACTCCTACGGGCTTCATAAGAACAATAAGAGGTACAAGTTGTTAGGCAGGTCAACCTCATCAAGTTCACAGCACTGTTCATTGTCCATCAAATCAAAGAAGACAACAAAAGTAAATTACTTCCCTCTTATAGAGAACAACTCACTAACTCATGCACAAATGTATTTTCAAAACCCAAGAGTTCTCTTCTGCACAGTACTATCTAGCACTCCAATGATTTGTTTCTTAGTTGTTCCCTATGAAACTACCTTGCATATTTCACCTCACCTATTGAGTGCACCAAAACAGAGAGGCAAAACACACGACTTTCTTAGGACAACAAATCAGGCCTACCACATCACCATGTGGATCTCTTGATTTGGTGGTACACAAGGAGTAGCTAGAGTGGAGACCTTCAATAGATTACAAGGCCACCGTTAGGTATTGTTACCCACACCCTTGATTGAAGACCTTATTGATCATCTCAAGTGGGTCAAGTACTTCATCAAGTTGGACCTTGTGCTATGGATATAATTTATATAAAAATAATAAAAATGTAAACATAATAAACATAAATAATGATTAATTAATTAGTAGTTAATAATGAAGAGGCATGTCTCTAAAGACATGACCATCCATGAAGAAGCACCTGCCTAGATCTATAAGCGGGCCTCATTTGTAACAATCTCATATCTTTTTTGTATATATATATATATATATATATAATCCTATGATGAATATTTTTATATACCAAAGATTCTGAGTATTTCGTTGTGTATACGAACTTTGTTCATTACATTGGTACCAGAGCATTCCTTTGAGTATACAAACTTTGTTCGTTACATTGGTATCAGAGGAAGCATGGTGGGCCTATAACCCACAAGTCTCACATTACTAAATATATAATGTACATTTAATATTCAATTGAATTAAAAAAAAAATCCAAAGTTCATAAAACAAAGTAATAATAAGAAAAAGAAAAAGAGGATACCTTGAAAAATTCTAAAAAAAAGGATTAAGAGTATCATAAGAAGGACATTTGGGAAAAGTAAAAAATGAATAAAATTGTATCACATACGAAGAATATATAAAGTCCTTGATCAAAGTACCACTAACAAGATCATCGACAAATGCACAATGGAGTCTAGTTGAGAAATAAAGGAAGGAAGATTCTCCTATAAAGGTATTCCAATTGTAGATTATAGATTATTTATATTAGAGGGGTGTATCCAAAGGAAAGAGATTAGTATTTCTATTAGTACAAGCACCGAAAATAATTACATCAATATTAATTTGGCAAATCATCTATTAGTTCTAGAACCAAATATAGGCGAAAGAAAAAGGTATTTTTGGTGAAAAAGAGTATGAAATTAATGATTTACAAGTGACAGTTGATCATTATGAGTACATATCTCAATTCTGTGTCATAACTATACTTGACAGAGAGGTTGACATAATTCTCAGTCGACCTTGGTTCAAGGAATTAGGCACGTCCATGTTAAACACAAACAAACAAACAAACAAAAATCTTGATGTTCCCTTACAAGAAGAAGTTGGTCGCATTCCAAGACATGACAACGAAATCAAAATTGATAATGCCTTCATCAAAAGATCTTAAGGATATTTGGAAACTAATGTTTCAAGAGAATCTACTAACAGTATCAAAGAAGCAGAAAGAGCTTGAAGAAGTCATATCCAACAAAAACAAGGAAAATTCATGTTTGAAGGAACATAATCAGAAACCACTTGCACAAGTTAGAAAATGTAAAGCTAAAAAGCACAAGTTAGAAAAAGAAAAGAAAATTTCTGAAAAGACACTCAACAAATGTATATCAGAAAAAGAAGAGGAAAATGTATGCTTAAAGAACCTTAACCAAAGGTTATTAGAACAAATCAAGTGCTTAAAAGATGAGAAGCTTGAATACAAAAATAAAATTGACTCAGAAAATGAGGAACTCTTACATCTCAGAAACTACAATCAAAAGCTACTCACACAAATCAAGAAACTTAAAAATGATAAGAAAACATTGGAGAACAAACTAGAAGAAATTATGACAAAAACGAAGTCTTTAGATGAAACAACTCAAGTTGAAGAAAAAGGAACGAATATCAATCCAATGAACATCACAATTCAAGAAGATGACAAACCAGTAGAAATGAAAACATATTCAAATGTTACAATTCAAATGACAGAGATTTCAAGTAAAAATCCAACAAATAACCAAGTGACTTTTGGACCTAAAGGAAATCAAATACCTCAAGTAAGTCAAGAAATCGTCACAAACATGTTTAAAGGAAATGAAATCACAAAAATTCCTTGTCAACATCGGAATCACAAGAACAGACATCCCCATCAATATACAAATATGTATCACTCGAAACAAAAACAACTAACATATGTTCCAAAGACTACTAATGTCAGCGCAATTCAACCTTGTGATAAAAATTCATATGAAATATCCAGTAACTACAACATTCCACGAATGATTAATCTGGGATGGTAAGATCCATTCTCAGTTCAACAATTTTACTTATCGATTAAAGGATCATATCGTCTTGTATCAACGAAAATGGCAGTTCTGAGACGAGAAGACACTCGAAACAAACAAACAAACAAAAAAGATCAAGCATTTTCATCAATAAACTTTCAGGACAAAGCTTTTTGAAGAGGAAGGCAAAGTTATGGATATAATTTATATAAAAATATAAACAATAATAAACATAAATAATGATTAATTTAGTAGTAGTTAATAATGAAGAGGCATGTCTTTAGGGACATGACCATCCATGAAGAGGCACTTGCCTAGATATATAAGTGGGCCTCATTTGTAACATCTCGTACTTTATTATATAATATCTATGATATATTTATATATATATCTATGATTGATATTTTTATATACCAGATATTCTGAGTACTCCGCTATGTATACAAACTTTGTTCGTTACACCTTGCTTCAGGCTATCACTGAATGGATAGCCTGATGATGCTTAGAAGACAGCTTTCAAGACCAAGTTTGGTATTTATGAGTGCTCGCTCATGCCTTATGGCCTCAGTAATGCCCCTGCCACTTTCATGAGAATCATCCATGAAATCATTTGCCCACATCTCAAGAAGTTTATGGTGGCCTCCTTGGATAACAGTGTCACAGAACCCACCAACACCACAGATCTAAAAAGTTCCCTGGAAAGCATAAATTTCTACAAGAAATACATTTTTGAATACTCCCACATCACTAAATCAAGTGGGTATTCTTAAAATTCTTCATTGGACTCTCGAGTACAAGCATATTACAAGTTATTGGGTGCTCTTTGTTCTGTCCCGATGCTAGCTCTCCCAGATTTATTGTAGACAGTGTACTCTCCCTACTTAACCTTTGAACCCTTTCAGTTTTGGGTGTTTTTACACATCCTATAAATTTCTCAGTAATTGGAAGGTAAAGTAAAGAAGAATTACCTCAAAGGAAGCTGCAAGAGAAGCTAGAAACTTTGCTCCAAAGTCCATACCAACTGAAGCAGCAATTCCTGAAACAAAAGCAGCGAAAACTGCTGCATACCTTCACAGCCAGAGTCCAAAACCAGAACAGGAGAATCAATTTCAGAAGTAAAACAGAAAAACGATGCAAAACAGTAATCCCTTTGCAATTTCAAGAAGCAGTATATCACTGTGAAACAATCCATAACATGAAAATAAACGGCTTCAAAGGTGCAAGTAGTGTTTTCTTAGAGCTTTGACAGAACAAAACAGTGGCTTCAGTGACTTCTATATCTAAAACAAAACATCTTAAACAAGTCAACAGGGCAAATACAGAGTTACAGGGCAACATAAGATTAGAGCTACACTTCAGCATACAAGCAGATCTGCCTCAAAATATTTTCTTTATTTTTAGTATCAAAACAGTTGCATATTTCAGTTTGAAAATATATTCCATTCTATTTGTTTTTCCCTGGCATCAATTGATTGCTTCTTGAATATCATTATCATTCTCATATTAAAATTCAAAGCATTTCAAATTTCAATGAAAGTTGCCTCTCTTCTGAAATAGTGATTTGGAATAAATTGCTAAACAAGCTAACAAACTAATTAAAAAAGGTAAACAATTTTGCAACCATGGAAGGACATTTTTTATCACAAAATTCAAGCCTGAAAAAGGGAACCTAATAAGATAATAGCATACATACATGTATTTGTTTAGTGCACTTTATCATAGTACTATTTCTGGAATAGTTACATTGATGAGAATAGATTGTGAATATTAGATTGTAGTTCTCAATATTAATGTTCAACTTGGTCAATGGTTCACGCCCATAGTATCAGGCCGACCAGTCTTGTAGAGCTCTTTCTATGTACCTCTACAGCTATTTAAAGACCAAAAACATGAGTGTAAAGCAATATACAATTCAGCAATTTCCTCTCATTTTATCTTAGCTCTCTACTCCTCCACTTGAGTGCTTCAAATGATAAGAACATGTTGTAAAAATTGCATTATAATTCTAGATAAGAACATTTGATTTCATCATTGTTACCCACCAAAATGGGTCTAGGAGAAATGTTTTCAACTTTTCTCCTATTCTTACAGCCAGCCAGCAGCCCCCAACAGCCACCACTAGCTGATGATATGCCATATTTCTCTGCCACTTGCATCAGCCACATGCTTCTCACCCATCCAGCAGGAGCACATGGATGATGGTGGCCTTCCACTCAAAAGGTACTTTGGTCATTTTGTGATCAGGTGCTTATGCTTGTTTGTTTTTGGGCATTTGATATGGATTATGGAGTGAACTGGAAGAAGGGATTTGACCATATCTTGTTCTCTCAGCTTAAATGGGGGGTTAATCTTCAATCCTAGTCCAATGGGACCTTCCCTAATGGCCCAATGGATATAGGAGAGGCACTACTTGAAAAGCCCTAATTGAGATAGCATAGTTCCATCTATCCCCGTGTCATACTTATCACTTTCCACCTTACATTACAAGCCCATATCTCACCTCCGTTCTTCAAGTTCACCCGACCATTGGTGCTTTGGGATTTGGCACCCATACATCCACATACTCTGGTAGGGCCCAAAAACTTTGCCCGAGGAGGTTGATGTAGCTAAAAGAAACAGAAAAAGCATATCATGGCCACAACAAAACCAAAAGAAAGAAAATCAAAATGCAAAAGATAACCCGGGACATACACATTAGCATGTGAGCAAAACCCTAGCATGAGCTCTTCCTCACTCATTATGGCCATCACCCAGTTTCTGAGCACATGTTGCTCCATTACATCAAAAAAAAGAACCCTTGCATGTCCCAACCACGATGAGCAATGAAATGACTCATCCTTAAGGGGTAATACAACTGCTATATCATTCAAAGCAAGCTCTAACCCTTAAGCTATGAGTAGTAATACAAAGAAAAACCAGGAAAAAGTAAAAGGCGCACAAAAAGGGTGGAAATACAAAAGCCGAGTTGGTAACTCATGCATCCACAAATGCACCCTCCATACATTTGTACACTCAAGATGTGGATATCCCCATCAACCGATCCCTTTGACCATGCACTTGTCCATGAAGTCTTGTCCCTTTCGTGATCATCATTATTATTCACTAACACCTACCAATTGATGGGTGGATTGAGGAAATGTTACTTCCCCTTAGAGGTTGGAAGCATCTAATAGGGTTATCCTTTAGCCACTCCTACCTAGGGAAAAAACACCATTGTGAGTTGAAGGCCTTGGTTTTGGTAGGGGATCCTTGTATGAAGTATTGAATAGCCCATGACACTCAAGCTTGGTTCACTTAGATGCAATAATGATTTTTGTCCCTAATGACTTATTGTTTTCACTAGAATCTATGTTGTGCTTGTCAGGTGGTTCAGTAGCCCATGTCTTGGGAACCATTCCGCAAGGACCTACGACATTAGAGAAGTATATTGGCACAGACAAGTGAAGCGTAAAGACTCTTGGGCCTCCCAGCAATAGCAACATGTCACACATGTCCCAAGGCACCTCTTGTAGGACATACAGCGCCACTTTGCACTAGATTTGATGATTCTTCAATAGGACACACCTACATCCAGCATGCCCCCAAGTCGGCCTTAGCACCAATTGTTGGATAGCAGTTGATTCAAGGCCCAGATGAGGATGTTTTCACCTTCAGAGACTAGGGAAGGCTAGTAGCGTTGAAAAATGTGTAACTAGGTTCGGTCTTCATTAATATGAAATGTATTCTTGTATATATAAAATGAAAAAGAAATAACTATTATTATTGGAGCATGGATTTCATGTTCAAGTTCTTTTATTTTATAGGTCAAGCACCCATTGAGTGCTTCTAGGGTTCATCAATTGAAAGATCTAAGAGATAAGAAGAGATTTTACGAGTTTTCCCCTCAAGAGGAGGGGTTTTGGCCCTAGCTTGGAACCTACATACTATGTCATTGTTCTTACTATTTTGGTATTTGTTTGATGTATTGCATATTGAACTAACAAAGATCAAAGCTAATAAGTAAAAAGCTAACACAAGCAATTATCAAGTTAAGAGAATTAACATATACATTGCCCTACTAAATTTTCAACATGGTATCAGAGCTTTGGTTATCTAAGGGCATCATGAAGACCTCCTCTACAATGAAGAAGGTCATCAAAAGGATTGCAAGCCATCTCAAGAAAAGCATCAAAAAGGTATGGAGTCTCATATTCTCTTCAAAGAAGGAATCAATCATAGAAAAAGATGAAGTACTCTTCTCTGCTCTCTCTAGAACATTTCAAGACGAAGACATTTGGGTAATTGATAGTGGTGCATCAAAGCACATGACTAGTCACTCTTACCAATTGAAGACCTTATCAAAAGAAAAATTCGCATACTCTATGGAACTTGGAGACAACAAGAGCTATCCTGTGAAAGGCATTGGATCATCATCCATAAATCTAGAAGATGGAAGCAACATCCACCTCAACAACATACTATTTGATCCAGGTTTGCACAAAAATCTACTTTCTATTTCAAGCTTAGAAGATAAAGGAGATAGAGTGAGTAGCATTCATTGATGGAAAAGTAGTTGTTTGGGCAAAAGACTCAAGCATAGAAAAAGCTAAAGTAATTGGTATCCGAGAAGGAAGACTCTACAGATTAATATCTCATGTAAACCATGCACTAGTTCACACTGAGATTAGTCCATGTGAACTTTGGCATAGATGGTTTGGTCATCTACATTTCAAGATTCTTCGAACCCCAAATTCTATAGTAGATGGAATACCAAGTCTAAAGGAGGATCATGAAGGTATCTACAAAGGATGTGCATTTGGCAAAAATACCAAGAAACCATTTGCAAGCAGTGCTTCACGGTCGAAAGAAATCTTAGATCTCATTCACTCTGATGTATGTGGCCCTATGACTCCAAAATCACTTGGAGGACATCTTTATTATGTCACATTCATAGATTATCACTCAAGAAAGACCTGGGTTTACTTAATGAAAACCAAGGATAAAGTATTCACTAAATTTCAAGAATTCAAAGCTGAAGTGGAGAACCTTACAGAAAGAAGGATCAAAATATTAAGATTTGAAAATGGAGGAGAATATACTTCCAAGGAGATCATAGTATTCTATAAGGAATCTAGGATTAAGAGGGAGTTGATAGTTCCATACAATCCCGAAAAAAATGGAGTTACAGAAAGAAAGAACAGGTCCATTGAAGAAAGTGTAAAAGCAATGATACATGATCATGATCTACCGAAGGTTCTATGGGGTGAGGCAACTAAGACATCAGTCTACATACAAAATCGATGTCCTCACAGATCTCTAGACAACAAAACTGTAGAAGAAGTGTTCACTAGGAAGAAGCCATCTGTCAATCATCTTCAAATCGTTGGATGTCATGTGTACATTCATATACCTAAAGACAAAAGAAAGAAGTTGGATCCTTCTGGTGTGAAATGTATATTTGTTTGGTATAGTAACTCATCGAAAGCCTATATAATCTATATGAAAGATGGACATCACATTGAAGTTAGTCGTGATGTCATATTTGATGAAAGCATAGCATTCAAGATCCAATGGTTGATATTTAATCCCCAAGTCTCAAGATGTGTGAGATCATTGAGATCATTTCTCCCAAATGACCCCCCTCATACATTGGTCCCATCACTTAAAAGTCTCCTAATACCTTTTTCAAGTTGTGTACATTTTCTATTTTTTCTCATAAGGTGATTTTTCAACTCACTTTAATATTTGAAAAGTACACTTAGTACTTTTCACATAAAGTCACTTTATAAAGTACAAGTGACTTTAATATTAGAAAAGGTACATGGTACAACACTTCTAAGTACCTTTTCCACCCATGACATTAATATAACTCATAAATGTCACCAAGACAAAAGTAATTAATGTGCTCACTAGGCTAAAAGGGATAAAAGCCTAATAACACATCTCCTTGGTATTATTTTTAGCACATACTTCAATGGCTCTTTCTTTACCTCCTTTACCAAGTTGTGGAATATTGTTACTATGGTGTTTTAGGAGGTTCTATCTTCTAATGGCCCACATGTGTTTAAGCCTCCTTCTGAGTTGCACTCTCTCAAGTGTATGCTTGTTGGGTATTTACACATCCACACTGCTATTGGATTTAAGTCCTCCCAATTGTGTTCAAACTCTCAAATTATCTTTGAGCTTTCTTCTGAGCCATGCTCTCTCAAGTGTATCTATATTGAGGATTTACACTCCTGCTCCCTCATTTTTTTTTATCATTCCTAGATGTGTTTGAGGCTTAAGCTCTTCAAAATACATGGAGTTGGAACTTCCTAGTCCCATTTCAATTACGGATGATCGAGTCCACCTTTGTATTGAGTTGTACCATCACAAACCCACTCTCTCTTCTTCCAACTACAATTTAGTCCTCATTGAGTTGGGTATGTCCACTGACCTTTATACCCTCTCTCTCTCTTGTATGTATACCTCTTTATAGCACTTCTTTATCAAATGGACAAGTGAAGAACATTTTCCTCTAGATGATGGGCATTCCAGTGGAGGCATTTCTTTAAAACAGAGTAATTCTATGTTGATGATGGTCAGGTATTCATAAACCCTTCCATGTTTTTATTTCTTTGGGTCATCACAAACCCACTTTGTCTTATTGAAAGTGCAATCGTCTCTTTATTGAGTTGGGTATACCTACTCCTCCTTGTGTACTTTATCATCTTTCTCCATTATCCCACACCCAAATTATGGGGAGTGTTGAAATGATGATAATCTTCTCTAGTAGTTACCTTAACATTATGGCTAAGCACCCTCACTATTGTATTACTACGTTATGGTTTAATAGCCAACTTAGTCAACATTATTGTGTATTATTCTAGGTGGCTAAGGTCAACCTAGGCATTTATGAGGCCTCATGAACCCTTATGGGAGACAGCACCCCAACTCATAAGTTGTTTATTAATACCTTATGATTTTTTTGTATCATCATGGTGGATTTATTAGTGGGATATTCTTTTGCCTATGGGTATTGTTACCCACCCAAAGTGGGTAATCCCTAGGAGAAAAAAATTCTCCCATTATAATCTGCTTCTCAACCAACAACCCTATGATGATCTACAAATAGATTACCTCAAAGGCCCTCTAGCCATGCTCCAATCAATGGTTTATGACATCTAGCTTACTTATCAAATGAGGGTAGGTCATCCATTATAAGGTACATTAACCATTTATGTAACCAAGTGCTTTCATTTCATGTTTAAGAGCATTTGAGGATGGATTGCAAGTTGAATTCGATGATAGACCATTGTTGGTTGTATTCTTGTTCCTATGCTTCACCTTGGTGGTTATCCTCTGCCCCTAGTCCAATGTGACCTTCCTTGAGGCCTTTCCTCCCATTGTCCATGATAATCAATACTTAACACTTTCCACCTATCCCCTGTATCTATATCCCATCTTTGGGTTGATTACCATCTCTATCACAAGTATTAGTTCCCTATTTTCCTCATTCCTGAGTATGGGCCAAAAAACTTTGCCCTAAGAGGTTGATGCAATGAAAATAAAAGAAAGAGCATGAGCCACGATTATAACATGAAAAAATTGGTTGGTATATAATAAAGTACACTGACGAAAGCCTAGTCTGAGCTCTACCCACCTCATTAACTCTCACTCAGTTACTGGCTAATGCATGAGCAAATCAAAATGAAAAGAACTTGATATCCCAACCTCGATGAACAATAAACGGCTTCATCTTTATGGGTAAAAGATGCACAAAAGAAAGCTTGTAACCCAAGTTATGCAAGAAAAAGAAAATTAATGAAGGAAAAGGCACAAAAGAGGGATGGTAAAAATAAATCGATGCAAGAAGTAACTCAAGTTCCACAATTGCCCCCTCTTCACATTATAATGTTCAAGAATGACAGTATTTCAAAGCCAGTACGTAGATGGAGGCATCTTCCATGGTAAACCCCCACCATACGACTATCCACTTGCATCTATTGATTGATGTGTCGACCTAGAAACTATTCCTCCCCTTAGGGTTGGAAGCACCTAATAGGACCTTTGGATAACCCTCCCAGATCTAAGCATCGTAACTTGTTTACAGACCCTAACCTAGGAAAGCGATTGAAAATAATGCTTGTGTGAAGTAATTGGGTGCCTTTTCCATTAGATATGGCCCACTACGATACTCTTATGGTTATTTCACATATGATGATGATCTCACTTGATTTTGAAGGTATGTTTTAGATGCTTGGTCTGAGATACAACTATCATCCCTTAAGGGATTGACTGAGACTTCTCAAACACTTCAGAGAGGACATCCACTTGATGATCCTTTAGGGCACAATAGCAAAAATATTGACCACTTTCTAAAAAGCATTAACCTTGGGATGTATCCAAAATTGATGATTACCTTCTCCTCTCCCTCAAAAGCCTGGAATGTTACACATTGGAGCCAAGTTATTGCCCAAAAGGAAGATGGACCACACAAACCACAAGACAACATTAGACTATAATTATACCTTCTTGATAGACATTGCCCTATTTCTAGACTAGTTTGATGATGATTATGATGACTTGGGATCCATCTAGTAGGGATGGTACACCTATCTGGATGATAACGTCATGCCCTAGCTTTATGACATCACCCTCATGATGCTTGGAATGATGACATGGGCTTAGTTGATGATGACACATTGATGAGGAGGGTTTTTCTTGATGATTGCACACTTGTTGATGAGGATATGGTTTTGAGTGAGAATCACTCTTTGACCCATCATTAGCACTTTTTTTATAAAGATCTTTAGCATTGGAGGATGACATCACACTTGGAGGACCATTTGCCCACA
The DNA here is from genome assembly GCA_000404065.3 of Pinus taeda. Classification (NCBI taxonomy): domain Eukaryota; kingdom Viridiplantae; phylum Streptophyta; class Pinopsida; order Pinales; family Pinaceae; genus Pinus; species Pinus taeda. The sequence continues at coordinate 198,615 of APFE030945870.1, read as the reverse complement.
CATGTGGGGGTAAAAGGAGGCTTCTTATTATGTTTATTTATTGAGATAGTTATCCTTTAAGTTGCCTTGTAAGTTGCTTGTAAACACTTAAAAGTATTAATTTTAAGCTTTTAGTCTAATTTTGCCCTAAATCTATTTGGTTGCCCTCATATAAGTATAGATAAATCAATTTAGGAGATTAATTGTCACACACACTCATATTTTTACTCCTTTAGAGAGAGTGCACACTAGTTCTTTTTGTCTCTTGGATGCAATAGAGCACTAAGGTAGTGAATTGTCTTGGGGGAGATTTTTGCTTGGTTGGTTTTTTTGTTGGATTGATGAAGTGACGTTATGGTGAATTGTGCTATTTTATTGTATCTTCTTCCATTTTGCAATATTGTAGATTTAGGGTTTTATGGCTCTAACATCTCCCTTGCAAAATTTGTCACCAAGTATCTATCAAAGCAACTTAGTATAACATGCCTTGACCATAAATCTTCAATTGATTGAAAGTTGCTAAAGTTAGATTGAGAGGTTTTCTCCCTCTTAACTTGCTCCAATCAAGGTCTTCCACCATTGACCTCGCACTTTTTGACTCCATATACCCAAGATTGATAAAGGCACTAGTCTTTTGTGTCTTAATCTTTAAAATTTAATCTTTCTCCCCTTTTTATAGGGTACATCAGGCTTAGGTTACAGCAAAATCTGCATTAAATAGCATAAAATACCTTAAACATCATAGTCCTAAGATTAGGCTTCGCATCTTCCAAATTGCAAAAAAAAAATTGCATTTTTCAGCCATCTTCTTAGGGTTGACGTTGTTAGAAATCCATGCACCCCAAGCCTAGTCTATGCCTTAGCTAAGAAACATAAACACATTGAAGATGCCTAACTTTAAACGACTTTTACACAACGGAATATATCAACAATTAGATCAATGAACCAAACACACAAGTTATGACCCAAAATTGATCTCTTATTAGTCCTTCAATACGAAAATCCTCAAGGCTCCAGTAGTAGAGAAAGTGGCCCTTTACAATCCATGTATAATGTCAAAATAAAATACAAAGTAATTATACAATGTACCTAGGCTGAGGAGCAGGAGTGATCGTTGGCCTAACATGAGCTAGATAAACAGTTTGATGAGGTTGAAGCTGAGTCCTTCCAGCTCTTATCTACCTTAACAAGTGGTTGTTCTTTGCCACCAACAACTTCAGCTACCTATTGTAGCTCATTAGGCACCAAATTGTCCAGCCAACTCCCTTTAGGCCAACAATCACTCATGTTATAGTTGTTACTCCTTTAGCAGCCTTCAAGCATCTTAGGACAACTCTCTGGTGAGTTGGCAGACTTCCTGGCATGCCCTACCCACCTTCAGCCTTCTGCAAACCTCTTGTAGCCCTTATTCTTCATTGTTGTGTCCTTCTATCACCCACAATAGGTTTGTCATTACGTTGTGGCTAACCAAAAAGGCTTGTGGCCTGCCTTTTTCCTCTATCGCAATAGGTCTAGGGTTCAACCAACCCTCACCAACTCTGCAAATAGCATGTCTTACCTCTACCTTCTCGCTTCCTTGTTGTGGATCACCTCCAGCAAGCCCACCAGGCGATGACTTCCTCTTCCTGAACACAGCCTCGTTGGTTGTCCTTACATAGGCCTGCAACCTATTACCCACCATTTTGTGGGTGATACCCCTAGGAGAAATTTTGTATCTCCAAGATGGTCCTCATCCGACAACCCCTTGCAGCCACAAGCTAGCTCATTGAGCCATTTCTCCGCCACCTGAGCCAGCCATATGGTCCCTCACCCATCTGCCATGATCGTATGTTTGAAGGTGGGCCTCTCGAACCTAAAGGTATGCCTTGTCATTTGGTAATTGAATATTGTAGTTTGCTTATCATGGACACTTCTGGGCATGGATTAATGGGGGGATTCGACAGAAAGAATGGGTTAGGTTTGTGCCCTTGTCCCCTAGACCCCTTTTGGATATTAGCCTTGTATTCTAGTCTCGTGGGATCTCTTTTACTGACCATTTGGCTCTAGGGATGGTAATTCATGCGAAACCCCGATTTTAGATGCATGGTCCCACTCCCTTATCTGCTTATATTACCCTCTTTCCACTCATTATTAGCCCATTCATCATTTCTCCCACTTGGTTCCACATTCCTCCACTAGATCCACATAGGCTTAGTTTACACCTTCCCCTTGCCCGCACCTTGGGTCATGGCCTGGAATGATGCTCAGAGGTTGATGCAACTACAAAGAAGATAAAAGCATTTTTGGCCACATTTAACAGGAAAATGTACCACAAAATGCAAAATATGGTCGAGACAAACACATTTAGCATGTGGGCAAAAACCAATACATGAACTCTACCCCATCATCATGGTCATGACCCTAGTTCCTACAGGTTCTATGAACCTTCTTCATCATATAGCAACCCATGATTGTCCCAACCCCTGGTGGGCAATGAACCACCTTACCTTAAAAGGGGGTATCCACTACTATATCTTATACATCATGCTCTTACCCCTTGAGCCCCGAGCAGTTAATCAAAGAAAATCATAAAAAGGCAAAAGAAATATAAAGAAGAGTGGAAAATCAAGGTCGGGGCACCTCATGTACCACGATTGCTCCCTCCTATACATTATAAACCCAAGTGTGGGTTTCCCTCTTATTAGCTACCCTTGTACCCCAACATGTGACTCAGAGTTGCCCCTTCTCATCCCCTACTTCATTCACCTATCTATCACATGCCACACCTTTTGAAAGACATGCATTGAATATATTATCCCCTTTAGAAGTAGAGACCACCAAATAGCATTTTGGTTAACCCCAGTTGGAGTTCAAGAGACATTAGCACATCCCGAAACCCATTATGGAAGGGCAGGCCATTATGAAGTCCCCACCTGTGATCCATGATTGGTAAGCTCATTTACGCGATTTCTCTGATGACTTGTTGTACTGGAAGGCTAGGGCGTCGACGCATTGGATCTTATGCAAGATTGCAAATGGTCTCCATCTTGGGTTTGGTCTCCCTATACGGGGTCCTAATCCTCCAAAGGGCTACATTGGCACATGTAGGGTGTGCATTGAGAGCCATGGACCTCCACAACAGCAGACAACCCTCCATGGATCCTCACAGCCATTCAGAGATTGCTCATGGTTCACTTATTGGACTAGGAAGATGCACTTGATCCATCATGCCCAGTTGGCCCCAGATTTGCAACATACACTTGGCAGATGATCCAGGACTTGCACGATGATATGGCATCACCCACACCATCATCCTAGCCCTTGCAGGCGATCTACAAGCATCTTTGATTTGTTCGGAGACCCGTGAGGACACTTGTGTGCCGCCACATGTCATTTAGAGCACCACAAGTTATTACAAGGGGCCAACCCCTTGTCCACTATTTTTGAGAGTCCTACTCTTCATTATTGCACCCATGGACCTCATTAAGCCTCTTAGAGGGCCCTACGAGATGCATAGATTATTATTTGACCTCTTGAGAGGCTTATTCTTTCATTTATCAGCGAGTTTGGTGGGCGTGTCACCAAAAGTTGGATTATTAGAACATTATTTTATTTTTGGGGCTTATGTAGGCCAAGGAGGCTAATTTGAACCCCTCATTAGTGTATAAATACAAGTGAAATGAGTTCATTTGCTCATCGTCACTTTGGATTGGATCTCTTCTCTCTCTTGAGAATTTTGCACTTTTTTTCTTGGAGGATGAACTGGAGCTTTATGGATGAATTTTGATGTGTGGATTTGGTTTATCTTGTCTTGGAGCTTCTCTATTGTCAAAATGTGGATGGTTGGATATGTTCAATTACATGTAAGTACATTCTTTTAATGTTATTCTTGTTCTACTTTTCCAGCTACATTGGATTGGGATTTTCGCTATTTTAGGGCTAATTGTTGCATGCATTTACTGCTTAAATTGTGGAATTTTGTCTCTATATAGCATCTCTCAATGTACGAGCCATGTAATTTGAATGAAATTTCCTAGGGATAATTCTATCAACGAATTTATCTTTATAAGCCATCACCTTTTGCACATCAAAGTATAAAAGCTGCAAGATTGCTTCTCTTTGATCTAGAAGGTTAGCGAAGTAGTCTTGGTGGCTCCTTGACCAAGAACCAAAGGTCCTCACTCATATTCATTATAGACTCCATTCTCCCAAGACTAAGGCACTGATCTACCAAAAGGTGGTCACCTTAAACCAACTTCTTTCACCTTTTCCGCGGTCTAGCCAAGTTAGGTCACCTAGGGCATCATTTTCCCCGGTCTAGCCACTCTTGCACTAGTGTTTCCTCAAGATATCCTTCAAATTCGAGGCCATTCCAACGACGGAGTTGTGAAAAAAGCCAAGCCCTAGCTCTGAGATCAAACTTTGCCCTAGCATCCCCAAAGGCTAGTACCCTATGGGATCAATTCAACACCTTTAAGTGAATATTCTTTCTTTGTTCCTTTCCCCTACCTTCTCTAGGCTAAGGACACCATTGGTTGCTAATTTCCTTCCTCTCGACGTAGACCGGGTCCTCTTGGTCCCCTGTGGTCCCATTTTTTTGAAAGGCAATTCTTCGAGAACCATCTGGGATACCAATTTCAACAAGGATTTTAGGGATTGGGAAACTCCTTCACGAGTCATATCCCATAAACCTAACCCTCAAATTCTCCCTTCCTTTTCCTAGAAGACATTGTACCTTACTTAGAAAGCAAGCAAGCTCCATCTTTTAAACTCTTCTGGGAAGGGGATTATTTGGGTCACTCCCCATCCATTCATTGACTTATCCTTCATCAGTGACTCCATAATATACCGGGTCTCCTCCCATCGGTGAAAGTCCGTAAATAGAGGGGAACCTTAGCTGAGGTGACAATGGGCTAAGTCTCCATTTGTTGCCCTTCGTCTAGCATTCGCCCTTTAGGGATCCCCTTTAGGTTCCTGCTAGTTTGAGCAGTAACATTTGGCGCCGTTGTCGGGGACACGAAACGTGTGTTTTGTTCCCCATACAACATATTGACATATCATTATTGGCGACTCCATTGGAAGAACGAAGCCCTAGTTTCTCATTGAACTTTAAGGTCGATGCTTGTAGGGTGAAGCAAGCATTTTTCTAGGAATATTTAATTTCACCCTGGCAACTCCTACATATTTTTCATGCATACCACCAATAGGTTGTCTTTCTTTGATAAATTTCCCGCTTTGGACATTGCTAGCATCCCTAGACATCCTAATCATGTCACATTAAGGATGGTACGTGGGGTGCCCATGTTTGATGGTGATCCACTGTCCGCAATTGACCACGTAGAAAGATTTAATGCACACTTTTCAAGAGAGAAGTTGTCCACCAAGATGTCCTTATGTTATTGTTCATGGGATCTCTAGGTGGTCATAACTCATGGCTACATGATCACGAACCTAGAAGCATCTCATTTATTGAAGAGTTAGTTGATGGCTTTCTTAGATATTTTCAAGTACACCCTGCATTAAGCATCCAAGAGGAAGCCTTCATCAAGCATCATCAAGACATTAAAAATCTAGGTAATAAGCAAGCAGACGAGTCCTCCTTGGGTCCACATAATGAAAATGATGATTTTAAGGACACATGTGCTGGGAAGGATGAATTTATGGATAGTGAAATTGAGACCGACCTTACCTTTCTCAAGGATATTACTCCCGATGAATCCTCTTTTGAAAACCTTAAGAGAGATGATCCCATTAGCCCCTTGAAAGATGACATTGAAGATTATTTCCACATTGAAAAGGAGAAGTGGGAAATTGTTGGTCCTCAATTTGATTGTGCTCCCATTTACAACAAGGAACAAGGAGGATGAGGATGAGATTGGTCTTCCCTTCCCCGTAGGCACTATTTATGATCACATACCCATTGATACCCTTGTGAAGGAGAATCTTCATGTTTCTTTACTTAAAGAGGGGCAGTTGGAAGTGACCAATTTTCCTTTTAGAAGAGACCCAATCTTTGATACAAAGGACATTGATAAGGCTCCCACTTCTCCTAAGTATGATTCTATGTTCAAATCACTTGAGCCTTTACATTATGATTTTAAAAAAGTTGAACCCGTTGAATACAATATTCCTTTCTCCCTTTTTCGTATTGGTCATCATCTTGAGTCTTCATCAAGTGATTCCCTCACCCCTAGTCATATGATCTCATGTAGCTGTGAGGCCTTCCCCCCTCTTGAGTATAGTGTCAAAGAGAAGCCTTTCATTGGTTATAATTTTCCTCCTTGGACGCACCCTCAAGGTTTTGATCACTCCATTGTCTCCCCTCTCCAGTGTAATCATCATGTGCAATCTACTTGTGTTTCTCTATCTCATCCGCCTCCCTGTCCTACTGATCATAACCCAATGAAGACCATAAGCCATGACGTAAATAATAAGGACAATGGTGAAGCGATATGTCAGAGGTTGCCATCCATTAAAAGTTTATGAGCTTGGTTGTTAACATCTCTATATTTTGGATGCAAGAGAAGATCTCATGAACTAGATTACATTCGTTTCCTACCTCTTCTCATATAGTCATCCATGTGTGGGCATCATATTTTCCCACCTCCCCCTCACAACATCCTCCATGTTTTTGGGTTTGTGGCATAAGTAATCATGTAGGTAGGCATATTTACATTGACTTGATGATATGTTGGTTGCACTGGCTTTATGATTACACTTAGCATTAGCCTTACTACATGCATGTCAAGATAGGATGCATTGCATGATTATTTTTGCATTAGAAGTAATATGATATTTCTCATGGTAGATAGATGCATATTTGCATGTTTTTATGTTGATTTTATGGCATAACATACATGTGCGATCATGAGACGTCGCGAAAACATGTTGCCCAGTGCTTTCCCATCTATTATATGTGTAGGTGACAGGTCTACCGTAACTAAGAGATTGTTGGAGTTCTCGTGACCTCCCGTTCAATTAGCTTCGCCCACTTCTTCGAGAGATCACGTCCCAGTTGGAGCTAGATGTTACACAACATTTTGTGGGTGATATCTCTTGGAGAAATATTTTTTCTCCAAGATGGTCCTCATCCGGCAGCCACCAGCCACTAGTTAGCTCATTGTGCCATTTCTCCGCCACCTGAGCCAGCCATGTGGTCCCTCGCCCATCTGCCATGATCGTATGTTTGAAGGTGGGCCTCCCAAACCTAAAGGTATGCCTTGTCATTTGGTAATTGAGTATTGTAGTTTGCTTACCATGGACACTTTTGGGCATGGATTAATGGGGGGATTCGACAGAAAGAATGGGTTAGGTTTGCGCCCTTGTCCCCTAGACCCCTTTTAGATATTAACCTTGCATTCTAGTCCCATGGGATCCCTTTTATTGACCATTTGGCTCTAGGGATGGTATTTCATAGGAAACCCTGATTTTGGTTGCATCGTCCTACTCCCTTATCCGCTTATATTATCGTCTTTCCACTCATTATTACCCCATTCATCATTTCTCCCACCTGGGTCCACATTCCTCCACTAGATCCACATAGGCTTAGCTTGCCCCTTCCCCTTGCCCGCACCTTGCGTCATGGCCTGGAATGATGCTTGGAGCTTGATGCAGCTAAAAAGAAAGATAAAAGCATATTTTGCCACATTTAACAGGAAAATGTACCACAAAATGCAAAATATGGCCGAGACAAACACATTTAGCACGTGGGAAAAAGCTAATACATGAGCTCTACCCCATCATCATGGGCATCACCTTGGTTCCTACAGGTTCTATGAACCTCCTTCATCATATAGGAACCCATGATTGTCCCAACCCCTAGTGTGCAATGAGCCGCCCTACCTTAAAAGGGGGTATTCACTGCTCTATCTTATACATCCTGCTCTTACCCCTTGAGCCCCGAGCAGTTAGTCAAAGAAAATCATAAAAAGGCAAAAGGCATATAAAGAAGGTGGAAAAATCAAGGTCGGGGCACCTCATGTACCATGATTTCTCCCTCCTATACATTATAAACCCAAGTGTGGGTTTCCCTCTCATTAGCTACCCTGGTACCCCAGCATTTGACCCAGGGCTGCCCCTTCTCATCCCTACTTCATTCACCTATCTGTCACATGCCACCACCTTTTGAAAGATGTACCTTGAATATATTATCCCCTTAAAAGTAGAAACCACCTAATAGGATTCTTGGTTAACCCCTTTTGGAGTTTAGGAGGCATTGGCACATCCCAAATATCATTATGGAAGGGCAGGCCATTATGAAGTCCGCACCTGTGGTCCATGATTGGTAAGCTCATTTACTCGATTTCTCTGATGACTTGTTGCACTGGAAAGCTAGGGGACGCATTGGATCTTATGCAGGATTGCAGATGGTCTCCATCCTGGGTTTGGTCTCCCTATACGGGGTCCTAATCCTCCAGAGGGTTACATTGGCACATGTCGGGTGTGCGTTGAGAGCCATGGGCCTCCACAACAACAGACAACCCTCCATGGATCCTCACAGCCATTCAGAGATTGCTCATGGTTCACTTATTGGACAAGGAAGATGCACTTGATCCATCATGCCCAGTTGGCCCCAGATTTGCAACATCCACTTGGCAAATGATCCAGGACTTCCAAGATGATGTGGCAATGGGCATCACCCACACCGTCATCCTAGCCCTTGCAGACGATCTATAAGCATCTTCAATTTGTTTAGAAACCCATGAGGACACTTGTGTGCCCCCACATGTCATTTGGAGCACCACAAGTTATTACAAGGCGCCAACCTCTTGTCACCTACGCTTGAGAGTCCTACTCTTCATTATGGCACCCATGGACCTCATTAGGCCTATTAAAGGGCCCTACGAGATGCATAGATTATTATTTGACCTCTTGAGAGGCTTATTCTTTCATTTATGAGCTATTTTGGTGGGCTTGTCACCAAAAGTTAGAGTATTAGAACATTATTTTATTTTTGGGGCTTATGTAGGCCAAGGAGGCTAATTCAAATTTCAAACTCCTCATTAGTGTATAAATTCAAGTGAGATGAGTTCAATTGCTCATCATCACTTAGGATTGGATCTCTTCTCTCTGTTGAGAATTTCGCACTTTTTTTCTTAGAGGATGAATTGGAGCTTTATGGATGAATTTTGATGTGTGGATTTGGTTTATCTCATCTTATCTTGGAGTTTCTCTATTGTCAAAATGTGGATGGTTGGATATGTTCTATTACATGTAAGTACATCCTTTTAATGTTATTCTTGTTCTACTTTGTCAAATACATTGGATTGGGATTTTCGCTATTTTAGGGCTAATTGTTGCATGCATTTACTACTTAAATGTGGAATTTTGTCTCTATATAGCATCTCTCAATATATGAGCCATGTAATTTGAATGAAATTTCCTAGGGATAATTCTATCAACGAATTTATCTTGATAAGCCATCACCTTTTGCACATTTTAGTATAAAAATTGCAAGATTGCTTCTCTTTGACCTAGAAGGCTAGCGAAGTAGTCTTGAGGCTTCCTTGACCAAGAACCAAAGGTCTTCACTCATATTCATCATAGATTCCATTCTCTCAAGATTAAGGCACTAACCTACCAAAAGGTGGTCACCTTAAACCAACTTCTTTCACCTTTACCTCGGTCTAACCAAGCTGGGTCACCTAGAACATCATTTTGCCAATGAACTAGCCCTCCAAAAAGTTCGATCTCTTAGCCCCTCCTGCGCTAGTGTTTCCTCGCGACCTCCTCCAAATTTGAGGCCATTCCAATATTGGAGTTGTGAGAAAAGCCAATCCCTAACTATGAGATCAAACTTTGCCCTAGCATCTCCAAAGGCTAGTACCCTATTGAATCAATTCAACAACTTTAAGTGAATATTCTTTCTTTGTTCCTTTCCCCTACCTTCTCTAGGCTAAGGACACCATTGGTTGCTAAACTCCTTCCCCCTGATCTACACCGAGTCCACATGGTGCCGTGTGGTCTCATTCCTTTGGAAGACAATTCTTCGAGAACCATCTGAGATACCAATTTCAACAAGGATTTTAGGGATTGGGAACTCCTTCACAAGTCATATCCGATAAACCTAACCCTCAAATTCTCCCTTCCTTTTCCTAGAAGACATTGTACCTTACTTAGAAAGCAAGCAAGCTCCATCTTTTAAACTCTTCTAGGAAGGGGATTATTTGGGTCAGTTCCCATCCATTCATTGACTTATCCTTCATCAGTGACTCCATAATATACCAGATCTCCTCCCATCGGTGAAATCGGTGAAAATCTTTAAATAGAAGGGAGCCTTAACTGAGGTGACAGTGGACTAAGTCTCCATTTGTTTCCCTTGGTCTAGCATTCGCCCTTTAGGGATCCCCTTTAAGTCCCCTGCTAGTTTGAGTGGTAACACAACCCGTAGCCTATAACCAGGCCTCCGAACATCTTTTGTTGCCTCTTTTAGACTTGCAATCAGTCAAACACTATCCTCATAATGCTTGTTGTGGCTCCTTTGCTGCCTCGACCCTCCTTCTTTAGATAGTTGTGGCTCCTTGTTTCCCTTCCTGACAAGAGAAATGTCCTCCTTGCTCTTGTATTTATACTTTTCCAAGGGGTGTGAAACCCCAAAGGTCATGTCTCTTGGCCTTGTTGGCCGACCTATGTCGACTTGACTCTTAAACCAACTCAAAATTGAATTAGATAGTTAAACACCTTTCCTTGGGTTCCAAGCCCACTCCTTTGGGTCCAAAACTCCAAGCAACAAACCAGAAAGCCCCAAGGGATTTTCCAAGCGGAAATAACTTCCGAGGTACCCAATTTCAACACTCCCTCTTAGTGAGGAAGGTATTTCCACCACCACCCAGAAGTGGCCCTGCCTCCGAATCTGATCTGCAACCACATCCTTCTAGAAGATTGGATCTTCAAAGACACCATGCTCCTAGAAGCCTCTCACTTCAAAGCATCCTGCATGGCCATCCAAGCCATGACTTTCCTTGTTCCTAGAAACCTCTAGCTCCATGACTTTTCCTTGCACAGTCATGACTTCCTTGCATGTGCCATGACTTTTCTTGCATGCACTATGACTTTCTTTGCGTGGTCTACGAATTTCCTTGCACGCACCACGAATTTCCTTTCATGGTCCGTGACTTTCCTTGCATGGCCTAAAAGACTCCACTTTCTCTTACTTGAACCTGAAGGTTAGAACTCCATTGGATTATTGACTCTCCCTCTGAGCTCACAATATCCCTCTAAGCCTACACAATCTTCCCTTGGCTCACTCTGCTTTCCCTCCCGAAATACAACCTCATGAAAACCTATGCACAAGCTGCAACTGAACTTGTGTCATTTCAAGGTCAATCCCAAGCTACGGTTGAACACTTGGCCTAGTTCCTTCTAGACCACCAAAACTCAAGTCTACAAGTGTCCTCATCCTCTTAGATCAACACCTCAACATGACTCCATTGTTGGATGTGCAACTCAACAACCCAATGAAGATACTATCTCACGAAACTCATCAAACTGCAACCAATATGAAGCTATCTCATCCATGCCAAAGCCCTCCTTGCCAAGGAACCTAAGTTGTCGCAACTTTCTTTGACAAGTAAATGGAAATCCATCAATGAAATTTGCAACCCATCACTCAACATACTGTTGTGCACCGAGTTCTCTACCAAGCCACCAAAACTCCCATTCTATCGCCCCCATGCTGCAATAATTCACAGATCCTTGTCTAAACATTCTACTTCATGTCTTGCCAACTCACTTGGCAACGTTGTTGCTTCCTGCAACAGTCCCACGGCTCCCTCTCAAAGTTGCCACCTGTGCACATCCTAGATCCAACTGATCTTCGAAGTAGCTTTGATACCATGTTAGGAATCCACGCACCCCAGGTATGGTCTATGCCTTAGCCAGGAAACATAGACATACTGAAGCCTATGAAACCAGATTCGTCCCCCAGGCCCTACGCGTCCCAAATCCGGTAAATCGGACATGATTCGGGCATATTCGTGTCCAAAAATCGGGACACGTCGTGTCTGATTAGGACACTTCGAATCTGGAATGTGTCCCGATCAAGACAGTTTGAATCCGGAACATGTCCCGATTTTCGGACACGAATCCGGAAATCAAGAAACCACACGGCGTTATAAAGGCGTATTTCCCCATTCTATTTGCACATTCACTTGTTTAGTTTGTTGTGGGTTTGTTGTGGGTGTTTGGGAGCAAGGAGCAAAGGGTGTGGGAGCATTTTCAAGGAGATTCAAGCAACAGGTAAGTGCTAGAGCCTGTCAGATTTGATGATGGTGATACTATAGAGGGGTCATCCTCCACACCAGTAGATGCATAGATGACTTTGGATACAGAGGACGAGGATCCAGCAGAGGAGAGCAGTGGTGACCATGATGATGAGGACAATGATGCTTATTTCGATGATGACTATGAGGATTGATTACTCATGAGTCATGAGCTACCTGCTGGCTTGAGGCTTGTACACTTGTAGACTTGTACTTGTAGTAGTTTTGTATTTGCTATTTCTATTTTCCATTGGCATTGCACTACCTATGTAAACAGTAACACATTTTGATTTTGATGACTTAATGAGGAAACTACAATATCTTTATCTTACTATCTTGTCTTTCTCCTATTGGATCAACGATGAATTGAATATGTATTATAAATTTATAATTTATCATTTATGTCACAATTGTATTTGTAATTTTGTATGCATAATGTTACTTTGTAAAACTTACATCTAGATGATCTATGTTTGAATCAATGAATTTGTATCATGAATGAGAATTTGTGTAAGAAATATCTAATTTTTATTTTTTATTATATATATATATTATATATATTCTATATATATACCGAATCTCCGTATCTGTCGAATCTTGAATCCCCATGTCAAGTGACTTAGACTGAAGATGTCTAACTTTAAACAACTTTTACACAGCAAAATATATAAGCAATTAGATTAATGCACGAGACACAAGAGTTACGGCCCAAAATTGATCTCTTACTAGTCCTTCAATAAGAAAATCTCCAGGGCTCCCGTACTAGGGAAAGTGGCACTTTACAATCCCTGTACAACATCAAAATACAATACAAAGTAATTATACAATGTACCTGGGCTAAGGTTGAGTCCTTCCAGCTCTCATCTGCCTTAAGAAGTGGTTGTCCTTCGCCACCAACACCTTCAACTACCTATTGTAGATTATAGGGCACTTATTTCCCTCATCAAACTATCCAGCGAGCTCCCTTTAGGCCAACAATCACTCCTACTCTAGTTGTTGTTCCTTTAGCAGCCTTCAAGCATCTTAGGACTGCTCTCTGGTGACTTGGTAGCGCTCTTGGCATGCCCTGCTCACCTTCAGCCTTTTACAAGACCTCTTATAGCCCTTATTCTTCACATTGTATCCTTTTACCACCCACAACAAACATGTCCTTGGGATGCGGATGACCTAACATGCCTGCGACTTGTCCTTTTCCTTGATTGCAACATGTCTAGGGCTCGCCAACCCTCACCAACTTGGTGGCCAACCTATCTTACCTCTGCTTGCTCTTTTCCTTGCTACAAATCACCTACAACAAGCCCACTAGGCAACGGCTTCCTCTTCCTGAATTCAGCCTCCTCAGCTGCCCTTACAAAGGCCTGCAACCTATAGCCAAACCTCCCAACATCCTCGTTGCTTCTTTTAGACCTGGGACTAGTCAAACAAAATCCTCAAACATGCTTCCTACGGCTCCTTTGCTGCCTCAACCTTCCTTCTTTAGTTGGTTGCAGCTCCTTACTGCACTTCCTGATAAGAGAAATGTCCTTCTTAGTCTTGTATTTATACTTTTCCAAAGGGTGTGAGACCCCAAGGGTCATGTCTCTTGGCCTTGCTAGCCGACCTAAGCTAACTTGACCCTTAAGCCAACTCGTACTTAAATTAGATTATCAAACACCTTTCCTTGGTTTCCAAGCTCACTCCTTTGGGTCCAATACACCAAACAACAAACCAAAAAAGCCCCAAGGGATTTTCCAAGGGCAAATACCTTCTGAGCTAGCCAATTTCCATAGACGACTAAAGTTTAATAGATGTTTATTGCATTTTTAGCCTTTGAAAAATTGTTGTAGGCTTTCTTTTGTTTATTCATTAAATAGCCTTTGATTATTTACTATTTATCATTAATTATAGGTTGTTTTGTTGTTGTAATAAATTTTGCATGCTATAAATTGTCTTTATTCTAAACCCTAGTTTATAACAGCAATAATTAAAAATTAAGGTAACATGTGTTTGGAATCCATTTGAGCATCTCCAAGACTATCTTGACCCTCTAGACTTAGCCATAGGTTCTTTGAACTCGCTACCTCATCTCACCTGAAGCCCCATCTTAGTGAACATTATCCTAGAGTGTCTGTTTAGCATAATCCTTGGAGGTGATTGAGCATGAAAATTCTTGGGTTACTTAATCTCTAAGATTTGTTGGGGAAGCCTCCCTTCTGGGGATAACATCCATTCACAGAACAACAAGAGAACAACTACCAAGGTGACATTGGTCGTTGATCCTGTTGTTTCCCTTAAACTGGAATGCCTAGTGAGACTTTGCACTAGGGTGCTAAATATTGCAGCAACAACCACCATATCTCATGTTCTCTTCTTCATGGGTTCATATCTCTTTATGTGATATTTGTGTTCAAACTTAAAGGTTTATGTTGGTTAGGGTTTGTTGAAGTGTTCACCATAGATCCAAGATCTCTTTATCATTCCAACAAATAACATTTCAATATAGGCATCTTTTTTATCTTTGATGTCAACTTATTCTGTATCGGTTCCTTTCTCCATGGTTTGGAGTTTTGTATCCAATGACTTCTCTAATTCAATTGCATCAGCCTTTGTTTTTGTATCAATCAATACCTCCTTAGTAGTAAGCTAACTCAAACAATTCAAGTTCGAGTGTGAGCTCATCAATGATTAGGTTTATTTCAAATTCCAAATCTACTATGAGGTTCACTATTATTTTCAATATATATATATAATATCTTTCAAATCTAATAATTGGAATCTAGAATCTGGATGTAGACTATAATGGATACAAGATAGCCATAGCAAAAAGTAGTGGCAAATCCCCATGAGGCTTGAATACTGTGGATATAAATCCCACGGCATAGGCTACAGACTACAAGTATGGATTTTGGCAAATCCCCTAACCACAACAGTAAACAATGGAAATAGGATAGCAACAAAAAGGAGTCTCCACAATCCATTGACCCAACTGACAATTAAGTATATCATGGTTTGAACTCCATATAAAAGGGTCTTCCATCAAAACAACAATAGTTAACTAGTAATGGAGGGTTGAACAAGCAAAGACAATAAGTGTAGGGTCAAGGATCAATGACAATGGAAAATGGGTCAACGACATGAGCAATGGATGTGGGTCAGCTGAATGAGAAGTGAACAAACAAATCTAGGAAGAATTCTATAGTGAACAACCCTAGGGTTAACACTTTTCTTCTATAAATTATAGAAAATGAAAAACATATTAAAAAACCATGTAAGATAGAATTCGCCATTTGGTTCTAATTCACCTTTAGGTTCTCCCTTCAGGTTTGAATCTGACTTGATGTTTGAATTCAACTTGAGATCTTGCCATGAAGCTCACTGAACCTAATCGAACATCAGAAATTTTTTTAGGTTCACTAAATTCCGAACCTCAATGTTGAAGTTCAGCAAACCTTGTGACTCGATTGGTAAGTTTATCTAGCTTTTCCTGTTACAACTTCTTTTCATTTTTTAACTTATTAAATTCTTAAAGTAAGCTTTGATTATGATTCTGAAGGTGAGAAATTTCTTCGTCATTCTCTAATAGGTTCTTGTCAAATTTCTTTTTGAAACCTTGATTTTCTTGTTCTAAATTCTGATTGTATTACTTCTCATCTTTAACTCTTTCATTTGTGAAAACAATCCTTCATTAAGCTTCCTTAGGTAAAAATTTTCTTCATCTTTATCTAATGAGTTCTCAAGTTTCTTCCCAAGGTCTTGATTCTCTAGTTGTAATTTTTGGTCCCATTCAAATACAACACCTTGTAGGAGTGTTGCTTGATGCTTGACTTGCAAGTTAAACTTTTTTTTCTTCAATTCTTGTAGCTGTTTATTGAAATCATTTGTTTGATTAACTTGCAAGTTCAATTTCCATTGTAGGGTATGCACTTCATATAGAAAGTATTATGTTTGTTGTGTTAAAGGATTGCCTTTTTTTGCAAGAAATTGATTTTGATTTACATGAAAATTTAAATTTGTTCTAAGTTGCTCTATTTCTCCTTCTAATAGTTCACATAACTTGATAGAAATTTCGTTGGTGTTACCATGATTGCTATATAGAGATTCTTCCTCTCATAAGACCTTTATTATTATGTGGGCGCATAAGGTGAAGAGGCCCCACTAATAAAGAAACATTTCTTTGCTCCTCAGTATGAATTTGAATTCTTTAAATTCTTTTGACACCTTCACTGTTTCTTTATATCACCCTTTTAGAATTACTTTATTAGCAATTGCATTGCACACCTCACTCTTTAAATAACTTGGCTTTTCTCAAGTGAGTGGCAATGTATTCATAACTTTGATATTGAATGGATACACCTTTATACACCTCTTTGCCTTGAAATAACTTGCCTTTTCATAAGTGAGTGGTAATGTATTCATAACTCTGATATTGAATGGATGCACTTTTATACACCTCTTTGCCTTGAATTAATTGTATACTACAGCTTAATATTTTGGAATCCCCCAATGGTTGATTATCTTGGATTGACACACCTTTTATAGCTCATTCTCTTTTATCTTTCATTTTCATCCTTCTACTTAAATTTTTAACATTACCATGAAATGACTTAGGATGTTTGAGAGTGGTTCCAACCTCGTTGGATTTCATATGGAGAAAATAGAATTTTAGATCTCACTCAAAATCCAGCAGACTTATCAGTTTTTCAAGGTTTCAGGATTGGGGGGATTGCAATGTTTCCATTGGATTTTGTCATGTACTAGGGTATGGAATTCATATTTAATCAAGAGCACCAAGCCCTCTATGTACCTTGATGTTATTGACATTGGTTGTCGAACTCCTCTATCATGACCCTACTAAAAATGTACCTATCACTCAAACAAAATCTTCACTTGACATGCTACGTTTTTCTATGTTATATTAATGCTTAGAGGGTGATATTAATGACAAGGATCCCAAGATAGGCAATGATTTTGATGATATGTAGGTATTTGTTGTAGCATGATTTTTTTGGATGCTAAAGGCCATCTAGAGCCTATTTGTTGATGTATTTTCAGTTCAGAGATGGATTGCACTCAATGCTATTTTGGTTATGTGCACCCTCACATGCTATATAAATGAAAACTTGTAATTTTTGGACCTATAGTTGATGAAGATTATAACTACTAGATGAATGATGTTATATGGTTTAATCTATGTTTTTATGTTTTTTTATCACTAATTCATCATTCTACATGCTTTTGTTGACATATATGCATCAAAATATATAAAAATCGCTCATGACCCAAAAGCTTTTGAAAATGTCGCTCCCCGCTCTCGCTCCCAAGTAGCCTAGTTTCTAATCACTAATTCTAGATATGAAACTTGTGGTGCTTCTACAACTATTTCCTTGGTGATTTGATGGCATTTGTTTTGGCAATGGTCACATCTATAACTAACTTTCTGTCTATGGAATGGGTCAATCAACAATTTATATATTTCCTTAGGTGGTTGCCTACAACTTTGATCCTTGCTATGAACTTGAATTCTTTAAATTCTTTTAACACATTCACCTTTTTTTTTAAATCAGCCTTTTAGAACTACTTTATTAGCAATTAAACTGCACACTTCATTCTTTAAACAGCTTGTCTTTTCTTAAGTGAGTGATAATGTATTCTTTTCATTGAATTAATTGTATACTACAACTCAATATTTTGGAATCCGAAAACAGTTAATTGCCTTGGATTGGCATGCCTGTTATAGCTCCACTAGAATTAAAGACCCACTCCCTAATGGAACCTTCTTGCATGTGCACACAGTTGCAAGCATGTATTAATTGTAAAAGACTAACTCTAATGACTAATTCCAGATTCAAAACTAGAGATGCTTTTGCAACAATTCCCTTGGTGATTCGGTGGCATCTGATTTGGCAACGTTCACATCCATAACTAACTTTATGTCCATAGAATGTGTCAGTCAACAATTTATTTATTTCCTTAGGTGGTTGTGCCAACGACTTTCTCCTTTTTTTTTAATATTGTATATCTTTCTTTCGGTGGCTATCAATTATTCATCTTAGCGATGGTACCCACAATCTAGATGGGTATATTGTATATTATATATACCAATTAGATTCCATATATATTCATCCCTTTTCAACTACAACATTTGTGTGAAAGGATCATGACTTTGTAAGTGTTAATTATTGCGTTATTGAGGTCTATGCAGGCCAAGCACCAAGCTATATTAATTAGCATGTCTCAATCTGTCATTCTCCCTATTGCATTGTATCTAGTTACCTATAGAGGAAAATTTGATCATATTCCCCCTGTCACAAAAGTTAAAACTAAACACTCACAATCACAAGTTTCACCCTTTGCTGAGACTAGTCTGGACATGAGATTTTTTCCAAATTTTTCCAGTCTTTTTTTTTAATCTTCTTTTTTTATATGAAAATAGACTTACAAATAGAAATGACCAAGGGTTGGGTAGTGGCCAAAGGTGGGGTCAAAGATGTTGAGAAATCTAGGGCATAGGGATTAAGTGATTTCTCTTCTATTGCTTGTGAGTGCTTTTTACTTCTTTAGATTAGGATCTTCTTTTACTTAGGTTATTAGTGTTCTTCTTCATCAAACAGCTAACAATGCATAAACCATAAAGAGACAAGAGACTCATAATATAGACTATCATCCAGGCCAAAACCTCTCGCTCTTTGAGAGGAAAACCCAAACAAATTCTTCTTATAGAGATTCCAATTGACGAATACCAAGACCAAGACCCTTGACCTATCTGCCACTCCAAGACCAAGACACAAGATCCTTAGCCAACGATAGTCAACCTTCTGCTCCTTCCTCCTTCTCCTTGGCTTCCACTGTCGCAACAGACTTCGGCCTTCACTGCTGCAATAGACTTCTCCTCTTCTCAGCCTTTACTGCTTCAATAGACTTCAACTTTCCTCGGCCTTCACTGCTGCAATATACAGGTCTGCAATTTCATGTGTGTGGAGGTAAGTTGGCCCACAAAACAGTCCCAAATCAACACAAAATACCTTGATGCTCTTTCTTTCTTCCTAGCTGGTAATTCGGCTCGCTTGATGACCCTCGCAATTCAGATCTTGACCGAACTATATCACTGAAATTTTGTCCTCTGAACTTAGGCCAACCTGCCTATTTACAGTGGTTTGCCTCTATAATTAGCCGACATGAGTGTATGTGAGCCGACATGTCCTTTGGAGGGTTTATATCATTTCTTTTTGAAGCCGACTTGAGGAGGAGACTTTGCTTGGTCTTGGAGGCTAATTATACTTACCTAATGACTCATACAAAATGCAATATGCCCAAGAAGGGTCCTTCATACATGACATTGACTCAATTTGACTTTATGACCAATCCTAAGGACTCACAATGGGAGTCATACTGAAAATAAAGTTCCTTGCTCATGAAACCCATGAATCAAGCATTACAATAATAATTTTATTTTTCTTCTTTTCATCAATTACATAAAATCACAATTACACATGTCATTATGAAGACCAAACCTAGTTACATTTTTCAACAAAAGAAGCTTTGAAAAGTGTGGGGCCAAAGGCCAAGTTCAGAAAACCTTTCTCGGATAGCAACAGAAGTGGCCCTGGAAGGGGCTCTAATACCAATGTAATGAACATAGTTCACTCATCAGAAAATATCCACCATAAAAAGAAAGCACTAAAGAATCCATATAGGATATAAATGTGAGTATATTGATAAATGAGTTGCATAAAATAGCATGTGACCTTGTGTACAAGAGTACATTGAACAATCATGTACATGAATAAACAAGCCTTTTAGACATGTGACATTTGGTTATTTATTATTATCATGTTACAGAAGCAATTTCTCATTTCCATAGAAACAAGGTTGTTTTCATGGAAAACAACAAAACACATAGTTCAAACCGTAAAACATATTTTTCACATTTCAAGTTTTGAATGAGAAAGGCCTTAAATTTTGGACACTTCAGATCTACCTGCTATGTCATACGGTATACCAAAGGGTTTTTGTTTATGTAGCAGAATATTTGGCAATAGCAGGTGTGATTGAGCACCAAACTAGCTCTGAACTGACTTGGGTTAGGAATAGATTACAAAAGGAAGGAGTGGAATGGCAAATTCAAAATTGTGTTGAGTTTTCATAGAGCAAGACTCCAATGGGATGTATGCAGCAGCATATATACATTAAATTATTAAAGGAAGTTGAAATGGCTGTGCAGAAGAAAGAAGTCACAGGGACAAGCCCGATCCTAATTCAAAAATCGATATTACTTGGAAAACTGTGCACTCAAGGAACTGGTGTTACAGGCAATTTATGCCTATATTCGTTCTCCTACTGCACTCAATGTATTCTTGAAAAGGTATAGTAGACATTAGGCTGAAACGACAGTGAACCTGAAAAGGGGTAGCGAGGGAGGGGGGGAACCCAAGGTCCCAAACATGGTGTACATTGATAAGAAAAATATTCGAAGGTACATACTAGATTTAATGGTCCCTTAAAAGTAAACTTGCAGGCAAATATTCAATTTCAGGATTCTACTAACAATTTCTTTAATGTCTTCATTTCCTCTATAGTTATCATATTATTCATGTAACACTCTGAGTCTTATGTTTTCCCTCATTCTAATTCATCTCCCATTACTTTTACTTTACCTTTGTATTATTTATATTCCATGTTAAAGGAGTATTTATAACTAATTGCCCTCAGTGACCTATAATTATCTAAACCCTGGAGTCACAACATACAGAAGGGAGTTTACCCCCGGATGTGGGTGGTAATTAACGCAGTTAAGACTATGATACGAGGCGACAGTGGAAGTGATGGCCACTTGGTCCCCTGCGACCATTCCAAGGCCAGCATGATAACTCCTCACGGCACCTCGCAAGCGGCATTTAATGCCTGCTCTGGCCGAGGCAAATTCATCAGCTGCATAACCATGGCATCGACAATCCAATCGACCATTCTCCCCCTGTTGCATTGTGCCTGCCCTCCGCAAGCAGGAAAGCCAACTGAGAGAACCACTACAGCCGCAGATGCTGACTTGTTTGCTGCTTGGACTTGGGTAATGGCTTCCACCATTCCCATACTCACCTCTGCTCTTCGGCTCTGCACCCTAGCTTCCTCAATTCCCCCCCATCACTCTGTAAATTCCGCTCAGCATTCCTCCGTTATCTCTTCATCCACCCCCTCGGCCTCTGCTACAGTGCCTACCTCCAACATGGTACACCACCGCATGCGCAGTCGTCGCAGCGACACACAAGGCGGTAGCTCCCGCTCCTCTGCTTCTCACAGACATAATTCGGCCTCTCCTGCATCCTCTGTTGAAAACCCCAGCCAATTCAATGCTACTGGTCACTACCCAAATACCAGAAGTGGCAGAGGAAGAGCCTGCCTCCTCTGCTCCAGATGTGATGAGGCAGCCATGCGCACTGCCACCTTCCCACTGCCTCAGCACCATGTCCCCCACACCACGCAGTTCAGGTTCAGGAGCAACATGAATCGCCCGGTCATTGTAGCCACCATCTCCATCTGCATTTCTGAAGAGCCTGAGCCGCAAACACCCCTAACTACTTCCCTAGAGGAAATGAACAGAGCAGGTCCTAACCACTACAGAGACGACCCTGACGAGCTGAATGGTAATGGAGGCAGACATAGAAGACCAGGAAAAGCCATTGTTGGTTGTTCGCATGGAGCTTCAGGAGCTCCTCGTGACACGTGGGCCGTCGACAGCAGTCTGGAGAACTCGTCGCGCCCTCAAGATACAGATGGCAGCAACGAGGGAGAGCGTCAGGCGGAGGAAGACCGACAAGCGGACAACCCGGATCACTGGGCGTGTCCTATTGTGGAGGAGCCCGCTCCGAATGACCTGGCGCCGCGTGTCACTCCCGACAGGTGGCAATTCACTTAGTTCTGGTTCTTGTTCTGTTTTTTGCTTACGTGTCATTATGACTTTGTGCTGGCTAGGCAGTCCAGTCAGAACCTTTGGTGGTATTTTTTGGGTGGTTTTTACCCTGTATTCAGGATGCTTTGCTGTTAGATGATAAGATGGCCTGCTCAGGAACTTCTGAATCAAATTTTTGACAGTATAATGGACTGGTTTCCCCTGTGTAGAGGCAGTCTCAGACTTTTCCATGGCTGTTTGTTAATTCGGGCCGGTACCCTATACGGCCAGGCAACTATGTAACCTTTTTTGTATTATATCAATAGATTAACCTCATTAAGAAATAAAAAAAAGCATATAGAAGGGAGTTAGATATCCTCCACAAGGATACCATTTAACAGCTCATTTGTGACTTTACAAGAACTGATGACGTGCAGAATATATAATTAACCTATGAGAGGGGGTTGTTGCTCACTTCACCCACTTGCTTCCTTCGCATATGACTACAATGTTTTATTTCAACATTAGTTCCCTATAATTTTCCCCTATGTTGCATGGGGACCCATCACCCCCCTCACCCAACCCAAAAAAAAAAACCTGTGTAACCTGCATTCCCACGTTCTGAGGACCTGCGGACCTTCAGGAAACGTCCCTAAACAGTTGGGGACATCAACAGGCACTTGGGGACTTGCTGGCCATCCCAAAGACATTCTAGGCAGATTTAAAGAATGTTTAAGATAGATTTCAAGGATGTTCTGGGCAGATTACAGGGATTTTCTGGGCATATATCTTTAGTTTTGACAATCATGGACATTAATGATTAAACAATATGATCATTTTTCCCATCCATTATTTTTGTATTGCATTGAATTTAAATCTGTTGTACAAGCTACAGCGCAAAACCCACATAATTAACCTATGAGAGTGGGTTGCTGATCACTTGACCCACTTGCTTCCTTCACATGTGACTCCAATATTTTATTTCACCATTAGTTCCCAATGCGTTTTCCCCATGCTGCACAAGGACCTGCCCCCCCAAACCAAAAAATAAAAACAAAATCTGTGTACCCTGCATTCCCATGTTCAGGGGACCTATGGACCTTCAGAAAACGTCCCCAAACAGTTGGGGACTTCAACGGGCACTTGGGGGCTTGCTGGCCATCCCAAAGATGTTCCGGGCAGATCTCAGGGACGTTCTGGACAGATTTCAAAGATGTTCTAGGCAGATTCTGGGGATTTTCTAGGCATATATCTTTAGTTTTAACAATCATGGACATTAATGATTAAACACTATGATCATTTATTCCATCCATTATTGTTGTATTGCATTGAATTTAAATCTGCTATACAAGCTACAGCGCAAAACCCACATAATTAACCTATAAGAGGGGGTTGCTGTTCACTTGACCCAATTGCTTCCTTCACATATGACTACAATGTTTTATTTCATAAGAAAAACGCACGGAGACGCATCACCCCCCCCAAACCAAAAACAAAAAGAACCTGTGTACCTTGGATTCCCACGTTCCAAGGACCTGTGGACTTTCAAGAAACATCCACAAACAGTTGGGGACTTCAATGGGCATTTGGGTACTTGCTGGCCCTCCCAAAGACGTTCCGAGCAGATTTCAGGGATATTCTAGGCATATATTTTTAGTTTTGACAATCTTGAACATTAATGATTAAACAATATGAACATTTTTCGAATCCATTATTTTTTTATTGCATTGAATTTAAATATGTTGTACAAGCTACAGCGCAAAACAGGGGTTTTTTATAATAGGTTTCAATTTGGGCTTCTGGTGATTTAAATATGGTAATTTTAATGACAAAATTACAACAAGCAAAGCCTCGATGACAAGGAAACAGTAAATGCAACATTTCAAAGGGTTGATCCTTGTGGTTATTGCTCTTGTTCTTTTTCATTTTTCTAGTCATCTCATCTTTTACATATTTTACATGGGTTTCCATAGTCGTTCAAGTCCAGTGCTTCCACCATCCCAACCTTAAAGCACTGTGAAAATAATCAGATAGTAATGACTTGGTTTGGATCCTGAATGTTTGAATAAATTCCTATTCAAACACTTTAATTTGAAATATGAATCTAATCTCTTTATAGAACCAAAGTATTTGATAATGGTTTTCAACATAGCTATAAAAGTCTGCAAAGCCTATTGAGAAGGCAATGCCTTTTCTGTTTAACATAATTGTCATTAACAACAACTATGAGGAAGAAAAGATGCTATAGAGACAGTTCTCTGTGTCATAAGCTCTTTGTGGACGTTACTAAAAATTGAAAATAGTTACACTTAAAGTTTCCTAAAGCTAAACTACATCTTGCTCATATCTAGCAGGCAATAATGGAATATCATTTAGCCTTTTTTTTAATTGCTTGAGATTTTATTGGCAAGTGTAAAGGCTGTACATAATACTATATTGTTTATGCTTACAAGCTTGAAGAAATTACAAATGTTATTGTGAATTCTAAACTTCTGAATTTTTAGTATTCTTTATCTATCTACTATCTATCAATCCAGATTCCACGTATATATATATATATAGATACCATTGCCATCCCCAACCTGCCGTCCCATGAAAAGTTTGGGGGTGTGCTCTAGCCATCCCAGGGAGACGCCCCCCATCACAAAAACCAGTGCAAAATAGCCTTTTCCTTAAGCACCTTATTTAAATTGTCCTATTCACTATCAACGTGATCTTGGGTCAGGGGTAAGGCAGGGGTGTCTCATCGAGTCATAACCCCCACCAAGATTTTCAAATCCCCAAAAGCCATATTTTGCCCCTCATGAGATATCTTGCCTGTGAAAATGGGTTGTCCTGCCTACACAAACAGGCCTTCGTGCAGATGGGACCTGGTGCGACTCCTGGGCAAATTTGACAGAGTAGATTTCCCCCAAACGCAACACCTTAGCCAAGGGGTGTTTTTGAGGGTTGTGAGACAGCTACATTTCATTGTAAGATTCCCATACAGGGAAAAGGCACACTCGCTGCCAAGCTAATGAGTCATTACCAGATAAAGATAATAAAAAATAAATAATAAATAAATAATATATATATATATTTTGAAATTTTGAAAAATAAATTTACATTTACAACAACTCATAACACAAAATCCACTGTTTTGATGATGTGATTATAGACCTTGATAAAGATGCTTCATTTAGTCCCCGTTAGATTTTATATACAGGATGTTCAGAACAATACTGACGATCACTTTTGGACATCATTGGGAATGAAAATCATTTCTCTCTTTATTTCTGAACTAATCCTTGAACCAAAAACACTGTATAAAGACCAAAGCCATTTGTCTCTGCAACTTATAGATATCCATTAGCTATAAGAATGCTTCTTTTAGGACTGCTCAAAACGAAATAAGTCAAAGCAGTACATATGACATGAAATAGAGAAGAGACTATACATAAAAGCATCTGCCCATAATGAAATCCCTTTTTGAGGAACCCAAATTGAAAAGAACAACCACATTGCTGTAGAAATACAAATACTAAATCTGACTTGATGGAAAGAATGAATATTACTGTTCATTGCCACGTGGTCCTTTAGAACATGATGCCAGAACTTCATCTCCAACTATGTGGGCTCCCAAACTCCTACCATGTGACTGCACCAGACTGAAAGTAAGATTTTGACTTTTTCAAAGGGACAAAACCAAGAGAAGTTAGCTAAGAAGGATGAAATCAGATGAGATATTATATCAAACAATCAGATATAGAAGCACATAAATACCTCGAACAATTATCACTTTTTAGTAACAATAAAAGAACGCATAGAATACTTACATAAAAATGAGGCATGGAGGAATTATTGCACACTCAACAGGACTGCAAAATTATTCTCAGATATACATTCTTTATGAGACATAAATGTAAAGAGTAGACAGTACCTGAAAAACAATAGACACTTCTCCTGCAATGGTTTCAACATTGGACTCTGAAAGTCTGTTTAAAAGGCCTGTGAAATAACAGATGATGATCACACAGTAACACAGGTGAAATAAGCTTTGATCAACTAGTAAAGGAAACCTTCCTTGCATCACTGTTTTCCTTCTTGACTAATCTACTTCTCAAGAATAAGTGCCCAAAATCGAAAAGAAAAGGACTGAATAAGGAGCTTACAGGTTAACCCACATCAGAACCCCAAAATGGTAATGGGGTTTTTTTTAATAGGCAACAAACCTCTGATATGTCGACGTATCTGAGCAGACTCATCAGACCCATTTGTCAAATTTAATCGCAAGTGTGGTGCCACATACTTTACAAAGGAATTTACTACATTGTGCTCTTTATCGGACTTGGCACTTGCACCTCCTTTTAATACTGACCTATTACTGTCAAAGTTCGTTGCTTTGAATGAATCACTCTCACTATTATGCTCTTCAGATTCTTCATGTTCATCATTCTCATCCTGACCATCGTAAAGAAATATTGTATCCTCCCCTGCAGATATCTTCCTTGATTCCTTGTCAACTTGTAGAACCTGACCCTTGTTTTTCGCAGAGGAGTTAGAACCTTCCAATGGCTTTGATGATTTGCTCTTGATAAGTGAAGAATTCCCTGACTTCTTCCTTTTTTGTTTTCTTTGTACTTCAGATTCTGCTTCTACAAAATCACTGTCCGAACAAATACCATCCATTAGGTCATCCATCCCATCATCTAAGCCACTGTGTTTACCATCCTTGGCCTTCAATTTCTTTGAAAGGTGCTTCTCCATTGCTAAATCTTCATCAGCAGAAACCATCTCCTGCCCCTCCATTTCTATGTACTCTTCAAACTTTGTCTTTGTTTTCTTTAGAGAAGTTACCTGCATCTTGCCATCATTCAGTTTCAACTTATTTTCAGCCTCATTTTTACGCTTTGCGTCTTTCAATTTGGACTTTTTTTTAGTCGTGTTCAATTTGCTGTGTGGCAGTACAACATTTGTTCCCTGATCATGTTCTAAGCTGTGTTCCAGTTCCTTATTAAGACTACCCACTTGTAAAGAACCTTCATAAATAGAGATTCCATCTAATATATCATTTATTCCATCATCAGGACCACTAATCTTACCTTGCTTAACCTTCAACTTCTTAGCAAGGCGCATTTCAAATGCCAAATCTTCTTCTGCAGAAACAACTGCCCCATGCTTCTCCATTTCCAGATACTCCTCAAATTTTGTCCTTGGTCGCTTAGCTGTTGATATCTTCGTTTTTGACTTTCTAGAAGTCCTGCTGTCCGGCTTGAAACTCTCTTCATTTTTATGTGACGAATTCACAATGGTATAACTCAGACTCTTATAAGATGATGCCACTTCGTGTGAAGTTGACTTCACCAACTTCTTCTTATGTTTCTTTGAGGCCTGTCAAACAATCATGTTCATCAGTAGTAGCCAGAAAAGGCTCCACAAGCAAATTTCAGCAAGTTTTCCAATCATATTTAACAGCAATGATAGAAGAAATCTACAAGTGTTACTACATGCTGGCAAGAAACTCAAATTTATATTAATGAACTTCAGTTTACATTTCAAAAAGAAGATCCCTAAACAGGTATTTTCTGGTTTGGGAAGAAGCGAAGAGAAATTGCTTCAATAGCAAGAACATGTTTGCTAGATGAATGCAGGAGAGAATAAGAAATCATTTTAAGTATAAGTGAATGAATAAAAAACAATGGGTTATGGTGAACTGTAATACAGACATAGTATTAACTAAGAGCGTCAATAGAATTTTATTCGTAAGTTTGCCCAATAAATACATGAGTAATGACATGTTAGGTTCATAAACAGCCCTAAACAATGCAGTAATTATCCATTCATTTTCATATCATTATTGAAAAAGCCAGTTGTCTATGATTTCTCTCCTACGTTCTTAAGCTTCTGGGCTAAGTTCAAGATGATGCCACTTTGTGAGAATTTGACTTCCCCAAGTTCTTCTTATGTTTCTTTGAGGCTTGTAAAACAATCATGTTCATTAGTAGTAGCCTAAAAAGGCTCCGCAAGCAAATTTGAACAAGTCTGCCAATCATATTTAACATTGATGATGGAAAAAATCCACAAGTATTACTACATAGTAGCGAGAAACTCGAATTCATGACATTGAACTTCAATTTAGATTTCAAAAGAAAATCCGTAAACCGGTATTTTCTTCATTTGAAAGGAAGGGCAGACAAATTGCTTCAATAGCAATAACATGTTTTCTAGATAAATTTATATATCATTTATAATGAATGCAAGAGGGAATAAAATGCCACTTTAAGAGAAGCAAATGAATAAATAACGATGGGCTATGGTAAACTGTAATACAGACTTAGTATTGACTGAGAGCACCAACAGAATTTTACTCATAAGTTTGCTCAATGAGTAGATGAGTAAGAGCATGTCAGGTACATAAAAAACTATACCATATGCAAGAATTATCAGTTCATCCATTCATTTTCATATCATTATTGAGAAATCCAGTAATCTATGAACTTTCTCCTACAAAGAACATAGATTGGCATTAACAGAGCAATAATCTGTATTTGGCAAGGGAAAGGTATTTCACGTTTGTAGCTAACCACAGTCAATACATTTGCTATTTTGCAACATATTGTTATGTGATGTGTAATTTAAGTCTGCTGAGATAAAAAACATACTTGGTGGTGAGCCCATGATTGAAAACGTTGCTGCTGCTTTGCCTGACGAGCTTGCTTTCTTCTTTCCTTTCTAGATTTGACTACCTCCTCTGAAAATCCATAACATGATTGATTGTCAGTCTCTTCAAATCAAATTTTGAGAATTTAAGCGATGAACATTAAACTGAATTATCATTGAAATGTTAAAAACCAACCCATGTGAGATGATGCAGTCTCCGTTACGAGTAGCCAGTTAAGCACAACACAATCTGCAGCAAAGAAATTTTATCAGTTCACATAGTTGTCAATGTACCATATTCAAATCTAGATTTGCTCATAGAATTTATTCTTAGATATTGTCTGATGAGGCCAATTATTCAGGCTGGGGTAATTTAACCCCAAAATATACACTGGTTGGACAGTGAGAGAACAGCCAAAGTATTACCATAGCTGGCCTCAAAGACCCCCCAAAACCAACTGCATAATGACATGTTTCCCACATTGGCCCTGGCCACTGATAATTTTTGAAGCTAAGAAGCTGTCACAGTAGGAGAATGATAGAGTGAGATTGAAGCCCCTAAGCCCAAGCCCCAAGTAATGCATGTGGAAATAATGACAAGCCCTAAAATTTGATGTGCCACAGGACCCTTTTGAGATTTTAGATGTATTTGATGGCTAAAAATTTATGGCACGTGTGTTTTTTGACCGGCTAGAAAATTTCTGATAATCAAACGTATTTATATCTTTATATATTTGGTGTTTTAGGTGTTTACAAATTTTAAAACTAATAGCCAGCAGGAGAAATTGGTAAATGTTTGCCCGAATAAATCTTATAACATATGTGAAAAAGGATGGGACTGAAGCCCTGTTACCCATCATTTCAGCAGGGATACCTATATACAATTTTCCATTGAGCAGCACCATTATAAGCCCAGAGAATGCAAGTCAAAGCCTTGTAGGCCATGTGATGTTATGTATTGTGATGTCCTAGGCCTATTATGGTTGCCATGCCCGGTCCACTTAAGCTCCACTCTTAGGTCCTTTTGTCCTATACAGGACCTATTTGGACACATGGTTTAAAGGAGATATCAATTTTGTAGGGGTGATCGCTATTTGTAGGGCCAGTCCAGCCCATGTCTTGAGCACACCTGTCATTCTGACATGGTCATTTTTATTGAGTCTGTATGCATTCTCTGGCCTTGTTATATCATTCATGTTACAGTTCTCATCATGGCAATCTCACATTTTCCAGCATTTCACATTCCCCAAGGCAGATCATACATCCCAATGCACATAATCTCAAGGGTCAAAAGTCAACAAAGGCTCAGATTGCTCAGCATAATTTGTACTTACCATGCCATGTGAAAATTTTGTCAAAATACAAAGGCATTAGAGAGATATGCTCAATCAAAGGTGAATGTCCTCCTTTTGTGGCATGCGTGAGCTAAAGAAGGCATATCGAGATCAATCCTTGGTCAAATGAGGCATGTGATACATCATAAGTTATATACAAATTTTTTACAAGAAAACCCTTGTGCTCAAATTGGAAGGGAAGAAAGGAAGAGTCTAGGACTAGATGCCCTTCTTGAAGTTTTTGTAGCTTCGAAAGGTATTCTGCATAGGCTTAGCGTCTTAGTATGTAGAAGATACTTGACAACCTGTTTAGGTGCTTGCTTGGTGGAGTAAGTGATATTATGATTTCTTTCCTTAGGTTAACTTAGGAAAAGTACAATGATTAATCTAATTAATTATTGTAGACTATTAGCCCTATTACCACTCAAACTAGCAAGGATCCTAGAGAGGCACTTGCTAGGTCAAAACAACAATGAAGCTAAAGCCCACTGTCACCACAGCCAAAGCTTCCTACTCTTTACGGACTTTCACTGATGGGAAGAGACCTAGCATATAGAGAATCACTCATGAAGGATAGATCTACTAAGATGGATGCGAGGTGATCTCAATGACCCTTTCCTAGGAGAGACTCAAGAGTGAGACTTGCTTGCTTCTTAAGCAAGGTGCAAGGTTCTCTAGGATAGGGGAACAGGGATTTGAGGGCTTGGCTTAAGGAATGTGACTTGTAAAGGAGCTTCCTAAACCCTAAAATCCTTGTGGAACTTGGTTTCCCAAGTGGTTTTTTAAGAGTTGACTTTGATAAGATATGGGACCACATGGGACCAAGTGGACCCAGGTTAGGTCAAGAGGAGGGAGTTTAGCAACCAATGATGAGCTTGACCTAAACAAGGAAGAGAAAGGGATCAAAGAAAAGATATTCACTTAAAGCCTAAAGGTGCTAAAATGATCCCTATGAGGTACCAACCTAGGGAAACCTAGAGCAAAAATCGGTCTCAAGGCTAGGGCTTGGGATATCTCACAATCTCATTGTCGAAATTCCTTCAAATTTGGAGGAGACCTAAGGAGACACACCAATGCATAAATGCCCAAGAGATTGAAGTTTTCTATGGGTAGTTTTTCGGGAAACTAATGCCCTATGATCCCCAATGTGGCTAGACCTAGAATTAAGAATAAAAGGTGAAGAAAAATGGTTCTTAAAGTGATCACCTTATGGTAGACTAGTGCCTAATACTTTGGGGAGATTGGAGTCAAGAAGAATAATGAGAATGAACTTCGTCTCTAGGTCAAGGAGGCTTCAAGGCTACTTCGCTTACCATTAGGGCAAAAGAGAGTGACCTTAAAGCTTTATACTTCGTTTTGCAAGATGAGATGGCTTGTCAAGATGAATTCAACCATAGAATTATCCCTAGGAAAATTTGTTCAACATACATGGCCCATACATAGAGAGATGCTATCTAGAAACAATAATTCCACAATTTCGCAATAATACATGCAACAATTAGCCTTAGTATAGCGAAAATCCCATTATCAACATATGTGACAAAGTAAAAGAAAGAGTAGCATTAAATTGGTACTTACATGTAAGAGAATATATCCAACCATCAACAAATTGTCAATCAAGAAGCTCTAAGACAAAAATAGATAATTCAAACATCAAAATTCATTCCATGTTCCCAAATTTCGTCCAACAAGAAGGAATAGCTAAAATCTCTAAAGAGATACAAGTCCAAACCAAGTGACGATGCTAAAATGAATCCTCATCAATTCTATGTGTACACTTCTAATGAGTTTGATTTAGCTACTTGGGCCTACATTAGCCCCTAAAATAAAATAATGTGTAAAATAACTAACTTTTGGTGACAAACCCACCAAACTAGTCTTACTTCTACTTTATTTTCATTCGATGGGAATTCTATGAGCAAACTTGTGGTGTCGCCATGGGTTCCCCCCTCTCCCCTGTGGTAGCTAATATATTCATGGAGGATTTTGAATCAAAGGCCTTAGCTTCTTCTCGTCTTCTACCTAAGATGTGGAAGAGGTTTGTGGATGACACTTGTGTCATCTGGTCCGATGGTAAAGAAAAGTTGGAACTGTTTTTCCTCCATCTTAACAATCAATCTAGTTCTATAAAGTTCACCATGGAATTTGAATGTAATAGTAGTCTGCCCTTCCTTAATGTCCTCCTCTCAAAGAATGATGATGGCTCTTTCTCTCATTAGGTATTTTGTAAGAAAACTCATATGGAACAATATCTTCATGCTAATTCTCATCATTTCCCAACTCAAAAGCTTAGGGTTCTCAACACCTTAGTGACTAGAGCTTTAAGGATTTCTGATGAAAACCATCTCAATGAAGAGAAAGCACATCTCCTAAGTGTTTTCTTTAATAATGGGTATAATAGACACCAATATACTAAGGCTTTCCTCAGAGCTGAAAAAGGTCCTAGTGCTAAAAAAATACCAAGGATAGATTTTCTAGTGTTCATCTTCCTTTTATCCAATGAACCACTGACAAGATTGCGAGGATCCTAAGGAAGTATAAGGTGGCTTCAACCTTTAGGCCTTTAAATACCATCCAGAGCTCCCTTAGATCTGTAAAAAACCCAGTGGACCCTGTTAGGTCCCTATACTACTAGTGTAACCCCTTATTGTTATTAGTACAACCCTTTTATTATATTATTGTACCCATGTAGTCCCCATATTGTTATTATTGTACCCCATAGAAGCCCACTAT
>APFE030945870.1:15824-159745 GCA_000404065.3 Pinus taeda | reverse complement strand
ACTAGCTATTTAATATAGTCGTTACTTAATAATATTTGTTTTTAATATATTAACAAATTAATATCATAATTTAAATAGTATTGTTCAAATATAGTCGTTACTTGAAATTATGTCTCTACATTGCGCTCTATTTAAGCCTTTGCCATGGTTTGCCTCTTCATCTGGTCCTGACGATGAACCACACTTGTTAGTTTGAAACGCGTCGTCCAAAAATTTCTCTTATGTGATTTCTACCGAAAGACTTTGCTTAATGGTTTCAAAGCTTTGTTGAAAGAATTAACCATTGAAATGCTTCAAATTTTAGTATTCAAGCAACTTAAACAAGTTTTACTTCTCTTGTCAAGATGGTCCCTAGTCTCAGAGTAGAAGACAGGTTGTATGGTGCTAGTAATTTCAGATCTTGGAAAACCAAGATACTCCTTGTCTTGGATGAAAATGATATTCAAAAATATGTGAAGGAAAGTGTTTTAGAACCACAAGATGTTGAGGAGAAAGCCATGCATAAGTAGAATGCAGCAAAGGTTAAAAGGATCTTGATAGATTCCATAAAGGACCACTTGATTCCACGTGTTGTTGAGTTGAATGCTGCCAAAGAGATGTATGATGCCTTGGTGGAATTGTTCGAGAGAAAGAACACTAGCCAGAAGTTAGCCTTGAGACATCAACTCCGTAGTATCATGATGTCTAGAACAAATTCAGTTGCCACTAATCTCATGAGAGTCTCCTAGTTGAGAGATCAACTTAGAGCCATTGGAGATACCATTGATGACGCAAAACTTGTTACAGTGACTCTTAATGGATTTCCTTCTTCATGGGATCCATTTGTATAGGGTATTTGTGCACAAGTTGAGCTGCCCAAGTTTGATTAGCTTTGAACTGATTGTGTCCAAGAGTAGGCCAGTATTATTCAAGAACAACTTGCAAAGACCTCAGGATGAAAAAAGTCTAGCCCTTGCAACTCATGCAAGGAAAAGGAAGAAGAAACTTTGATAAGAAGAATACAAGTGGAAGATCAACTCCAATTCAAGACCAAAAGAAGAAGGATCTTTCAAAGATCAATGTTTCAGATGTCATACATTTGGTCACTATGCTTCATAGTGTACTTAGAAGAAAAGAAAGAGAAAGCAAAATACATCAACAATTGATGTTGATGATGATGATGATCAGCTTTGAACTGATTATGTCCAAGAGTAGGCCAGATTATTATTCAAGAACAACTTGCAAAGACCTCAGGATGAAAAAACTCTAGCCCTTGCAACTTATGCAAGGAAAGGAAAAGGAAGAATAAACTTTGATAAGAATACAAGTGGAAGATCAGCTCCAATTCAACACCAAAAGAAGAAGGATCTTTCAAAGATCAGTGCTTCAAATGTCATACATTTGGTCACTATGCTTCATAGTGTCCTCAGAAGAATGCATCAACAATCGATGTTGATGGTGATGATCAGCATCTACCACAGAAGAATACAAAGGAATCTAAACTTGATGAGATTATAGATGAACTTCGAAAGGAATATTTCTTTGTCTCCACTCTTATAGGCACTATTACCAATAACAGTGATATTTGGTTGGTGGACAATAGTGCTTCCAGGCACATGACAGATTCACTTGATTCTCTCTAAGATTTGATAGAGAAGGATTCCACATTGCAGGTAGAATTTGGAGATAATTAAACTTTCTTTTATTTCTTAGAACCCTTATCAATATACTTATTTTTCCAACTTCTGATTTAATAATGGATTTATCTTTCTAGGGATAATTTCCTACTATCTTCAAAGTCATTTGCATATACATTCTTAATATCTCATTGCTATAGATAAACTTTGTGAATGTCTTCCAAAGTTTTTTTTTCCCAATCCAATAATTTGTCTATTGAAAGTATCTCCCACAAATTCGATTGTAATTTCTCCCAATGGGGTACCAGTGAAAATTTCACCACTGAAATCCTATTGCATCAACTAGAATTAATTCTTCTAACTATTAATCAATTTAGCAATTTATTGCTACGGCAACAACGAATTAATCACACTGAAATCTTCACAAAAAAAATACTAAGGAAGATAAACTGGAAATTGAGAAAGCATTGGCACATACACACAAAAATATGACATAGTGATTTTTGGACAAATGTCCCCCAAAAAATCCAACTTGCAATAATCAGTGCAGTAGCTGAGGGTTTTTATTATTAAGCAGCAATGAGAATTTATAAGTACAATAAATATCACCAAGCTCATGAATCTATCCAAGAGGAATACTGGCCCAAATTATCTGATGAAATTTACCCTCACTCTGAGCAATCCCAACACTAGACTGCATCTGAAAAGCTAGTCGTCCAACCAGCTGTGAGCAAGCCTTGCGTCACGCTAGCGTAGTCCCTCAAACGCTCTACCTGAATCAGCTGCCAATCTAGTCGTCCTGCCTGTTGCTAACTGGAAAAATGTTTCTCTGACCTCTGGAACTAAAAAGGTCTTCCTCTTCAGCCACATCGAATTGCATTCTTAAGGCTCTGCGTTGCCTTTGCGCTGCCTCTTGGAGAAAATCTTAGCCTCCTCTTTCTGACTCTCCAAAACTGGAAAAATTCCTCCGAGCTCACTGTCTCTGCCCCTCTGTCACTGCTTCCCTTCTCTAGCTCGAACTCTTCAGGTTGCTACTCTCTAGAAAGTTGAATTGCCCAAGGAAATCAATCTCTTGTGCTGTCAATGTGTTCCTCCATCTACCCATTGACTTCTTCTTATAATCCCCAGTTGGGACTCCAACGGCTAAGATTAAATCTTAATCAATTGCTGAAATTATTTCTTAGTCGATCCGCATGAGTTTCTAGATGATTCACACATTTCTCAATTAATATTGATTAATTAACCCCTATTCCTAAGTTTAGACGTACTCCTATGTTTTAGCCTCTCCACAAAATTTAGAGACTAGAACACCTCCAATGCTACAAAAACTAACACTCCCTCTTAGCGAGGAAGGTGTTCTAGTGTTGAATTGCTCCAACACCCTATCTCTGCATTACCCTCTGTACACGCTGCTGATGTCTGGCCACTGTGACTTCCTACCACTACGCAACTCTAACGTTGCATCTGTGTTATTGTTGACGTTGCTATATTGCTGCCAACTCTACATCTGCACTGTAGCTCCCTCTCAACTGTTGTTGTTGCTACTGCAACTGAGAAGTATCTAAAATACTGAACCAACTGTGCCTCTGTGTTGCATCTGTCTCTTGAGCATCTGACTGCTACTGGCATATGCACTATCCACTGAAGAATTTATGTTGTTGCTAACTCTGCACTGAGCCACCTGCTCTGTTGTTAATAGTGTGTTAGGTCCCTATAATCCACTATGTTAAATCCCTATAATGCTAGTGTATTATAGATACCTAACACGATGCATATGCGCTCCTCAGCACCTGACTGCATCTAGTCTACAACTGTCACTCTGGAATCTGGCTACATCACTGACACTAATCCATCCTGCTACTAAATACTGTGGGCCCCTATAGCAAGGTAATGATCCATGAAGACACCTCAATGTACCCTGCCCAAATCTCTGCAACTTAGGGACTATATCACCATATCGCCTACCTCACACCTGGAGGTATATCTGCAAACATGGCGAAGTCTTTCTCTAGCTTGGAGGACAACTTGTTTATCTCTATGGATGTTGTCGCCTAGTCCTGCTTCTCCTGCTTGTCCTTCTTCCTGATAGTGGCCAAACTCGCCATACCTAAAGCACTTGACCTTAGATAATTCCTTCTTCTTCTTCTTCTCCCCCTGTCCCTGGCTAGGACCCTTTGATGCAAGGGCCACATTCTCCTCCTCCTCACCCTTCGATCCCTTACTGTCGCTTTCGTTGATGGAGCTCTTTACTAGAGCTCGCCTCATCTCCTCCTATTGTAGCTCTGACCACACGTTGTCCCACCTAAGCAAAGTGTCTCGGCCCAAGATACTTTGGACAAAGACTTGCCACTCCTCTGAGACATTGTTCAGTGCCAAACGCACAAGCTCTATAGGTTGAGGCGCTTTCCCAACCACTGCAAGTTGATCCTTGATCTCCTGAATCCTGGTGAGGGAGGAATCTATGCCTTCACCTTTCCGCATCCTAATGTTTCTCAACTTCTCCTACAGGAACATCTTTTTGTTGCTTGGAACGATTATGATGTTGCTAAGCGAGAGCATCCCACATCTCCTTGGTCGTTCCTTTGTCCGCTATATGTGAGACTATATGATCTCCATCCAAGATCATCTACTTTGCTTTCGCCATCTCTTTCCTGTATTCCTTCAATTGATCTGCATTATTTGGTACTGCCACAACATTGTCTGCATAGGTCTTCAAACCAAATTCATCTAGCAGGAAGGGCATCCTAGCCTTCCAGATGACATAGTTGGAGGCTCCCTCTAACATATCCTGATCTCTAAGCCCAGTTGTGGCCATTTCTGAATTTGTATTGGAAACTCCCTTTTTCCCCTTGCTTGGTTGCTAAGTCACCACATTTGTGTTCGTATTAAAGTTCGACGACCTTGAGATTTGAATAAAGTTCGGCACCTAAAATTTTGTCGATAAAGTTCGGCATAAAATTTGACATATAGAAATTTGAAAAAAATATGTATATATATAAAATAAATCAATTTTAAGCAGGCTGAAAAATAAATGTGTCATTCATCTTTATAGATTCTATTGTATGTACTTTGGGCATATCTCAAAGAATCTAAAAATTTATGACAGCTAGAAAAATTTGCATAAAAAATTAAAGAACTATTCCATAAAAAGAATTATGAAATTTATGAGAGCTAGAGAAATTTGTCGAACATCAATCAAATTTATGACCGTTGGGTGCTAGAGCACATTGAAAATTTTAAAATTCTGAAATTTTACATAAAAAGTTACAAACTATCCAGCATCAATCAACAAGATGTTTATTTCTCATGAAACATAAATTTATATAACAAATTTGTTGCTATGTAAGGATGCAGAGGTGGGTTGTGACATGTCAATTTTCAAAGTCCATAATCCACATTGCAAACACATAGGATTATTGTTCAAACATTTAAATTATTTCCACATATAAACCATGAAAGTGAGTGCCAATAAAGAACCAACTTCCATACATAGTAAACAAGGTGAGAAATTCATCATAGACATTGGCACCCACATATCAAATTCAACAAAACCATGGGCCATCATATATTGAAAAACAATTTAATAAAAAAGTATTCAAAATGTATAAACTTTAAAGTTTAAAGTAGCTTGGCAGTTTTAGAAAATTGTTCATGCAAAAAGTAAACTAGACGTCTAAAACGGGAACATAAGTTTTATTCTTGATGTTCCCGTGGCCCACTTTTTATATCAAAAAGTTTTATATCATCGAGAGCAACAGGGGTTCTGAATCTGCTAGATGCTTCAACATCAAATTCATCACCCAATTTCCTGTCAATGTCACTATCAATGTAAAAATCAGCTTCATCCCTTGATGCATTAGGAACAAGATCGATCCATGGAGTAGAGGAATTGGATGACTCTTTAGCCACATTTTTCAAAGCCAACTACAAGTTACTACGAACATAAACAAGATCTTCTAATCTTCCAAATAACAATGTATTTCTTTTCTTCGAATGAATGTGGTCAAAGAAACTCCAATTCCTTTCACACGTTGATGCACTTGATCCCTGGCTTAAGATATGAATTGCAAAATTTTGCAATTCTAGTGCCCCTGATCCATAAAATCCGCACCATACTGTTGGATCACTTATGCTCCTATCATACTTTGTTGATTGTGTTCCAAATAGCCCTTCTTCTAACCTATATGCCCTCAACTGACATCTGACCAAACCTGCAATTGTTGGATTTGAATTTAGCTTCTCAATAGCCTGAATAAGTCCATTCATGACTTATTCATCCCTATGCCTTGATAACCCAAACAATCTAGGGTCCATATAACATGCTTCTACATGTAATGGACTATGCATCATCTTCCATCTTTGATCAATTACCTCCCATATCTCCTGGTAATCAGCTTCCACATTATTAAAAGCACCTACAATGGCCTCTTTGCAACGATCAATGCTTTCATAAACAAAACCCATACAAGGTTTGCCACCATCAACCATGTGGAGCACATTAACAATTGGGCCACATATTTTTAAAATTGTGTTTGCATTTTCCCAAAAGCCATTATTGAGCACTATTTGTTCAACATTTTTCCCTTAATTTCTTTTGAAATGGGAGATCTCTCCCACTCAGTATTGTAGAAAATAGCTCTTAGGCTTGCTTTTTCCTCAACAACTCTTTTCAGAGTAATATAAAAAGTGGCAAACATTGTATCACATGGCCTCAATAACTCTTTAGATGCATTCTTCCTATATATGCTCAAAGTGAGATGATGGTTGATGATGAAGTTTGCAATTGTTTTGGCTCTTCGGATTGTCTCATTGACCCAAGGAAATTTGGCTAAATCAAGCAACATTAAATCCAAGCACTGAGTTGCACAAGGGGTCCAATAAATGTGATTATACTTTTCCATAATCATATTCCCTACACCAACACAATTTAATGCATTATTTGTAATAACATGGACCACATTTTTCTCCCCAACCTCTTGGATTGCTTCATCCAAAATTCAAAAAATAAATTATGATGTCTTCACTCGATCCATTGCATTAAGTGCCTTCAAGAAACGCACCCCTTGAGGACTATAAACCAGCGCATTGATCAATGTGCAATGACACAAATCTGACCAACCATCACTCAAAATTGTGCATCCTGTATGCTTCCAAGAGTCTTTAATTTGAACCAACTTTTTGTCACTCTATCTCTTGTTTTCTTTAGCAAAGTGGTCCTTAAAGCTTCAGATCTAAGAGGAAAATAGCCTTTCCCCTTGAGGACTATAAACCAGCGCATTGATCAATGGACAATGACACAAATCTGACAAACCATCACTCAAAATTGTGCATCCTGTATGCTTCCAAGACTCTTTAATTTGAACCAACTTTTTGTCACTCTATCTCTTGTTTTCTTTAGCAAAGTGGTCCTTAAAGCTTCAGATCCAAGAGGAACATAGCCTTTCCCAAAATCAATCGCCTTTTTAATTACATTTTTAAAATATGGACTCCTAGCCACATTAAAGGGAATTGCACATGCATAAAAGAATTTTGCAACAGCATCATCAACTTCTTGTATCTCCACAGGTTTCCAAAATTGATTTAATGTTTCGGTTCCACCTATTTTTGTTGGAGTAGAACTTGATCCACCAATGGTTGAGATTGAATTAATGGTGTTTGAGGAAGACATGACAATCTCCCTCTTAATTCGTTGCATCTTATTCTCCCTTTTTTTCTTTTCCATCCTTGAAGTGAAATAGTCTTTCTCCACTGCGATTTTTTGTTCGTCAGAGATCTTAGTGCAGCCTTCAACACCACCTCCGCTTCCATTGCTAATACTAAGAAGGTGATCCACTGCTCTAGTTAAAGAGCCAATGAATTAATGTCCACACAGCTGACACGAAAGATTTTTCCCTTCTTTTTTAACAAAATTCCATGCTACAGTAGTTGATTTTGGGGGTGCCATTGAAATTTGAAGGTTCTGATTGTTGAAGTGAAGCTTGAAATTTCTGCAGTTTATTTTTTTAATTTACATTTAAATTAGTTTTAAATTTTTTTGCAGAATGAAATTTTTTGCAAAAAAAATTGTACACTGTAATTTAGGTTTTTTTAATATATTGTGTCTAGACTGTTAGGCATCAGCCTTAGCAAATCCAGACTGTTTAAATTTTAAATAGTCTGGATTTGCTAAGGTTGATGCGTGACAGTGCAGACACAATATATTAACAAAAAAATAAATTTTATCTACTAATTTATATATATTAACTAATTAAAAAAATATATATGCAGTAAAAAAAATGCAGTTTGGCTACCTAGAGCCTGGAGCCTAGAAGTTGGAACAAAACTGAGCACGTTGAGGTCAAGGGAGGAGTTCCAGACTGTGAGCACTAGCAGTAGCACTGAGCGTGTTGCGTGGCTATGTTGCGTAACACTGTGTGGGCGACAAGCTTGTGGGTTGTGGCTATGCGGCTGTGCCCACTACCTGTAGGTTGTAGGTTGTGAGTTTGTAAGCGTGAGCCTGTGAGCATGAGCGTGAGACTGGTGTCAAGCCAGTGAGCGTGAGTGTGAGTTGTAGACTGG
The DNA here is from genome assembly GCA_000404065.3 of Pinus taeda. Classification (NCBI taxonomy): domain Eukaryota; kingdom Viridiplantae; phylum Streptophyta; class Pinopsida; order Pinales; family Pinaceae; genus Pinus; species Pinus taeda. The sequence continues at coordinate 151,571 of APFE030945870.1, read as the reverse complement.
TGACTCGACCGGAGAGTTGAGACTGACTCCTGTAGCCTGTCGTGAGTCCTGACGCCGAGAGCCGAGAGGGTTGACGCAGTGAGGGTCGAGCTGCCGAGCAGGAGGGTCAAGTTGTCGAGCACTGAGCAAGAGGGTTGAGTTGTTGAGCACTAAGCAAGGGGGTCGAGACACCAAGAGAGCAAGAGTAGTGGGGGTCGAGCCATCGAGCACTGAGTAGGAGGGTCGACAGTCATCGATCAAGCACTAAGCAGTGAGAATATGATGAAAACTCGGGCTTTTACCTCAATAGTTTTTTATTATTTTACCTACCGAAAAACCTAACCCGAACCAAATTGAATTGCAAGCAAATCTAGACAAACTTTTAACCAAATTAACAAATAATTAAACAAAAAAAAATAGTTCAAGTTTGACATTTAGTTCGGGTTTGAATTCCGCATAAGTTCGAGTTCAAGTTCAACGAACAAGATCGAATTTGTTCGATATCGTTTGAGGTTCAACAAATTTCGAATCCCAAGGATAAACTTCGTCGAACTCGGTGACTTAGCTTCCATGTTGAATCTGCTATTCACACTCCCTTCTAGAGTGAGAAAATTTGTATGCAACAACTACCAACTGCAACTGGAAAAAACTGATTTCTAGGCTAGAAACCCTCTGAGAGAAATTTCCCTTTATGTGTGCTCTTCCTCTTCCACCCAGAGTTGACTCTGCTCTAGCAACTGCTGCAAACCCTTCTGCGCCCAAACAAGGAATCTACCCAGCGAAAATACTAGACCGTTGCTCCCTCTGCCTGTTGGAATCACTCAATCTGGCAAGCTGAATTTTTCTGCAACCCTGCACTGAAAAATCGAACTGCTCAAGCAATTCGTACTACTTGGCTAGGCATTGCGTAGCCCCCCAGAAATTCGTCCTGCTGCTCCCTCTAAACAGTGAATTTTTGCTTTTGCTTCTAAGCTTCCCCGTCTGATCAAAATTGCTTTGATACCAGTGAAAATTTCACCACTGAAATCCTATTGCAGCAACAGGAATTAATTCTTCTAACTATTAATCAATTTAGCATTTTATTGCTACAACAGCAACGAATTAATCACACTGCAACCTTCACAAATAAAATATTGCGGAAGACAAACTAGAAACTGAGAAAATACTAGTGCACACACACAAAAATATGACACCATTATGTTTTGGCAAATGTCCCCAGACAAAACCAACTTGGGAAAATCGGTGCAGTAGTTGAGGGTTTTTATTCATACTTAGACATGCATGGCTTAATCTTTGAGACAAGCATATGACTACTGGCAAGATCAACCAAGTAACCATCAAAACAACTAAATTGATTTAAAGCAGCAGTGAGAATTTCTGAGTACAACAAATATCACCAAACTCGCGAATCTATCCAAGAGGAATACTGGCCAAAATTATCTGAGGGAATTTACCTTCACTCCAAGCAAGCCCGATACTTGACTGCCTTTGAAAAGCTAGTCGTCCAACTAGCTTTGCACAGGACCTATGTCACCCTAGCGCAGTACCTCAAACGCTTTGCCTGAATCAGCGACCAAGCTAGCCGTCTTGCCTGCTGCTAACTGGGAAAATGATTCTTCGGCCTTCTAAAAAACTTTCCTAGTCTTTGGAACTGAAAACGTCTTCCTCTTCAGCTGCATCGAATTGCTTTCTTGAGGCCCTGTGCAATCTCCTAGAGAAAATCTAGGCCTCCTCTTTCTAAATCTCCGGAACTGGAAAAAACTCCTCCAAACTCACTGTCTTTGCCCCTCTTTGTCACTACTTCCCTTCTTTGGCTTTAACTCTTTTAGCTGTTGCATTCTTGAAAGTCAAACTGCACAAGGAAATCAATCTCTTGTGCCACTAGTGTGTTCCTCCATCTTCCCATCGACTTCTTATAATCTCTAGTTGGGACTCCAACAGCCAAGATTAAATCTTAATCAATCGCTGAGATTATTTCCTAGTCAATCCGTGTGAGTTTCTAGATGATTCACACCTTTCTCATTTAATACTGATTAATTAATCCATTTTCCTAATTTAAACTTAGGAAATATTTAAAAATATGCCAATAATCTAATTGAGACACTTCTAAATAAAATTTCCAGAAAAGATTTCTAGGTTTTGGAGAACTCCTTTGTTTTGGCCTCTCCACAAAATTTTGAGACTAAAACACCTCTGATGCTACAAAAATTAAAAGTAGCAAGGATCACAATCCTTTCATGGAAAGATCATCGACAAGTTTGAATTCTTCAATATCACTAAGCATGTCACCACCATGGTTTCTCTATTCATCCAAATTTTCAATCTGTTCTCATTTTATTGAAAAAAATATAATTGAAATTTTAATTATTGTGAACCCCAGTTCGATGTGTTAATTGGCCAATTTCAATTTCTCTATGGGTCTTTAAAACCCATCAACATTTCAAAACCCTTAAGTCAATTGGGTTCAATTCATGCATGTGACATGTTGTGCTCATAATGAATATTTTTTCTCACTAATAATGCACGTACATACTGTTATTAACATTCTACCCCCTTTGGATGGTGCAACATAGTCGGAGCAAAACAACCCAATAATCATTACTAATGGCCTAAAGCATTACAACTCACAATCATTCTAAAACATGGCAGTGTAGCTCAAAGGGTAACACTCTAGCTTAGAATGCAAGAGATACTAAGATCGATACCACGTATCTCCATCTTTGCCTAATATAAATTGTTTATTCCCCTTGTTGTAGGATTAAAACCTCATGCTAAATCATCATTGCCCAAATGAATCCCACCTAAGCTACTCATCTATCAAGCGACCATTTCAAAATGAAATATGTATATTCATGTCTCAAGTTGGGAATTTTGTACATTGAAAACCCATTTCATTGATTGGTCATGTCAAGTGCACATTCAAGTCTCTTAAATCAATAATTAAATGCACATCTGGGTCTATTGCAGTTGTTGAAGTCTGAATTCGAACTTGTGTATAGATGCCCAGAGAGGCAGCTAGAACATTAGACCCAGGCAACACGGCATGTTCCCCACACAATATAAGTTTACCAGGTTCTCACCCTACCACTTCTTTGATGTTATTCATATTTTGGAAACCCAATTTAAAATGTGCATACCCAAATCTAGACTTTGATCCTCAGTCCTCTGTACTTCCTAATATACAAAATTCAAATATTGGGTATTTCTGGGAGAATGTTGCCCACAATCCATGTTTCTTTGGTAAAGGCACACAGTTGTATTTTTTAATTGTTTTTATTTACTAGTGGTCTAAAGGACTGTTCAGACTTAGAATGTCACACACCTCATGCTTAGCAAGTCTCACGAGACAAAAGAAACAAGTGAATTAAGATATTGTGGAATTATTTTTCATTCTAAGTTCTAACAAACTGTGAACTACGTTGGTGTCCTGTTCTCTATTTCTCAGTCTGCAAGAAGTCGACCCCTCTGGACAGTTGGCCTGGGTTGGACTTCTCTAGTGCTCCTTGAAAGTAACCTGCCTATACCAACCTACCTGCCTGAGCCAGCTGCCCTCTCATTTTTATTGAACATATTGACTGACCAACCCTTTTGACTAACATCACCAACCGTATTGATAGACCATATAGATGAATTGACACTGCAAGTGATATCATCTCCAGAGAGAGAACTTAAATTATCATTGTCGTGCTTCTCTCTTTATTATCCCCGCCCTTTTTATTTATCAAAAAAAGGAGGTGGAAAAAACATCATTTTGCCCTTCTTTTTTTCTTTTTTTTAACAAAGCTCTTAGATTTTTGTATTAATATCAAACTGGTTACAAGGCCAAAACCTTATATGATCACCTGATTCATCTACTACAATATTCAGACATGTCCAAAAAGGATCTTTACTCCTACAACACTTCCTACTTACTATATAGCTAAACTAATATCGCCTTAAGGCCTTCCAAAAAACTCCTAGAAGCAATATAAGCAATATATGCTTGCAATACATGAGCCAAGAATAAAACAGATAGACGAGCCTCCACTAGATGGCCCAACTTCAGATTTCATTTCGGAGATTGCCACTACTTCATTTTGTTCCTGTCTTTCTTGAACTAAGGCCTAATACAACTCCATTTGCTCCCTGCTTTCCTTACCCACGCTAGTTCCCTTTGGTCGTCTGTTGCTTGTTGGCTACAATTTTTTGAGACAATATCCAGAGTTATGATTTCAACAAACATTTTAACCTGCAACTTTACTATCTTACTCTGTAGCAGATACACCTAGTTCTTTGAAGCCACCATTTCTCCTTGTCGATTAAGGAGTGATAGAATATGCTCCATGGTCGTCGTGATATAATCGAGCTGGTAATTTCCTCATTCTCTGTGATGGTCAAGGTCCGCAGTTCACCCTCCATGCTCTCACCTACACTTCGAACCTCTTTATCTCATGTATGCTGCAAATTCCAATCACAGACCTCTGCATGAAAGGTAACGGCCATGCTTGTTATATAGAAACTTCCGCCTTGCCTACACGTTCCCATTAACCGATACATCCACTCACAACCTTTAATGTGATGTCCTATCCTATTTAATCTCTTGGCCAAACATTCCTTACCTGGTTCGTCACCATTACAATGCTTTATTGTCGCCATTACAACATTGTTGCTCAAGCGTACTTGCCTCACCTTGCCAATGGGTATAACAAATTGCACATCCACATGCATTTACTTATGTTGCCGCTAGATCACCAATTGTCCCACCCCTCAATATCATGCATAAGTTGCGTCCAAATGTTTGACAGAGCCTGTGTTCTGCCATTAAAGGAGCGTCGTCATTCAACATTGACATGATTCTAATTTCTAACTATTCACAAAAAAAGGACAGGTACTGACTTGAGACCATAGGGACTCCCGGAATCTTATTCTACAACAAATTATTCTGCAACCGGTATTTACCCTTCTTATTTGACAATTGGCGTCAAATCTCATGGTAAAGGGTGAAAGATACCATTACAACAGTCATGGCTAACATCCCTTGTTCCATGGATACTCCTTTGTTAGCTAATTCATCTGCCTTGGAGTTCAAATGCCGTTTGATATGATGAAAATCAATTGTTTCAAATTTCCCAATTTACAGTTTTATCCTCTGCAGAATTGGGGACTGGACAGTGGTGGTATTCGCTTTGATTTTACTCATTTGTTGGATGACTATCATTGAGTCCCCAAAAACTAATGGTTGTTGAATTTTCCTGGCAATAGCCTGTTCTAGCCCTTACCATAAAGCCAAATATTCTACCTAGTTATTTGTGGCGATCCCCAATGCCCAAGCGTATTGAAACTTAATTTTTTCATCGAGGCAATAGAGAATCCCTCCTGCTCCTGCTTCCCCCTTTTTTCTTTTTTCAAATCTCTGCTTGAAACACTTATTTGTGTAAGTTCTAAGGGCTTCCACCTTCCGAACCAAGCTCCTTGCGGGCTTTATATTTTTTTATAACTGAAACAGATTTGCTGATGACAAACTGGAAACCTAAACCCAAAAGTTACTATAAACGTTCGTTCTCAGTACATTTAGTTTCAAATGCTTAATAAATTACAAGGGCTACAGTTCTGCATTGAGATTCTCAATGTATGTTGATTTCGATCAAAATCGCAATTGGCAGAACACCTAATACTTCAATAATAGAAAGATTGTTAATGTGAACAAGGTCAGAACTTCTCACCATTTAGCTTTTATTACCTAATCAAATGGAGGTTTAAGTTTCAAATCTCATAAAGAACTTATCTTCAGGAGAGTTCCAGTATTCGAGATCTTTTGGCCTGAGATACATCGATGCAATCTAATGTGGCAAGTATCCCACACATGATTGCCCACTCTTTACAGAAAAAACTCCGCCGATTATACACCTTGCATATACACTGGAGAGGATGAAATGCAAGAAGAAAAACACAGTTGTTTGAAGCTTAAGACTGGGCAAAGCTCCTGAGCAAATTCCCTTCGGTCAAAACCTGGAAAAACTAAAACCTGCTCTTTCTTATTTACCGCGTACCACTTTATTGCCGAATTCCAACCACATTTAAATCTCAAATCAATATTACTCCTAGTAGGATTCCAGCCACTCGTGAAATTCAACTATATAAATCCATTTAAATCATATTTAAACATAAAGCTCTAACATGTAGTGAGTCCGATGGGACAAGGATAGTCAGTCCATTGAAGCTAGTAAGAATCAGATACCTATGAAGCGGCGAAATACGTAGAAGTATATTTGTGAAAGGCAACTTGCAGATTCCACTTTGCATGATTTTAATTTATTTTTTTTTTGGGTGGAGGTGGGAGTCCTGATAGCTCCCACTGTATGTTTTGACTTTTAAAAAGTATCGGGAAGGTGCACGAAACGTAATGGCTTCTTACTCTTCCTTCACTAAAGTATGAAAAAAATATAAAAAATTGACCACCACAACATCAGCAGTATGAGTTACGTTTGAAAGCTTTTGTTATGTAATGGGCCATTACATATTCTTGTGAGCTGTACCTTCTCGGCTTCTTAAAAATAACAGAATCTAACCACACGAATTAACTTGAACTTTGTAGTGTCTGGTAGCATTGAAAATTAGGTATCCTAACCAAAGAATTTCTTGAATCTCAATGTCAGTAACCTGTGGTTCGGTTTTGGAATATTACCAGAAAGTGCTTACAGGTTATAAAACCCTTTTCTACCCCAGCTTACAGAGCCCATTAATATGCACGCTGAAGATAAAAACCATTGGGAACGAGACCCATTGCTCTCCGCAAAGAGCATCAAATATAATATTGAAATATAATGTTGGGGTTAATTTTCAGCTCAAGGGTTTCAATGAAAAAGGAAATAACCTTAAAAGAAATTCAGCGTTATTGGCCTTTCTCAGCAGCGAGAACCTTATTGCAGGAGCGACAATTGGGCTTCAAACCAATGACCATCATTCACTGAAAGGTTCCACGGACTTCCTCAGTCACGCCAGCGTTCGCATATGTTCTAAAAAAGCAAATAAATTTATGAAACTACCAAATATATATATATACATTATAGCGCGGGGATTGTTTAAGGAGTTTTTGAAAAAAATTTTCATCCTTATTTTTGCTTTTTAGCCTTGCCGCGTTTGAAGTTTTCAACACTATTTATTTTAAGAGAGTAATAATTAGCACAATCACATTTATTATTAATGTGGTTGATTGGTGTATATTATAAATATACACCAATTATATTATAAATATAATTATTATTATATTATACACATTATATTATAAATATTATTATTATTATCTAATTTTAAGGTCAAGGTCAAGTTATACATCAAATTAGTGTGTGAGACCTTCTTGTTTGTGGGACAAGGGATCCACCTCCGCACAACCATAGTTTACGAAGGCATACATACTCTACCCCATTTGGTTTTGAACTTATGACTTTTTAGGAGGAAACACATGCTTGAACTTGAATTTATAAGAAGGCATGTGTTCCTAAATATTGGACCCACTCAATCTATACTTAAAACAGGTGTAGTCTAACTAATAGACAAAATCGTTTTTTTGGATGGAATCCAACAATACAATTACTAACCAGATTATAATTTCGTGTTGTTTAAAATATGTATTTGAATGCATAAATGGATTCAACACCTTGCAAAATCCCAAGACACTCAATATTTGCAAATTAAACAACTTACACTTACGATTTTTAAAAATATATACATAAATTTGAGTAAAATTAACCACGAAAAAAGATGCAAAAAAAATCATCTCATCTACTAGTTAGAATACCTTAAAATATGAGATAATTAATTTACTCTGGTTGTAATGGCAGTGAAGGATGCTTTTGTTAACAAGTTTTGATAATAATAAAAAATAAATAAATACAAAAAAAAAGAAACTTAAATTTAATATATTAATTATTATTTGTTTAATAATGGAAATTAAAATAAAAGTTTTTCAATTTAACAATCTTATGAACATATCTTTGTATCTTTTAGGGCAATTGGTAGTAATTATACTGAAGGTGTTCTCTCTATGGTCTTTGATGTGCAGGCACTGTTCACTGCAGCGAATCAGTGAGCTTGCATTTCGTCCTCCTTCATCCTATTACGATATGACACGTGGACCAATGTCTTGCGCTCATGTGACCAAAATCGTTGGGCTTGTACACATTGTTTATCTGACATGGACACCCGCTTCAATAAAGTCAACTCTCAACACATGTGTGTTGTGCAATTACACATTCACGACAACAGCCTCTTTGCTAGCCTATTCACTAACATTGATGCATTAGGAGCCACAATAGAATTTTTCTCTCATATTTTATACAATGGGGGACTACACCATGGAAGGATGGTTGTACACGATACATCCCAAGCGCTTGAGATTGCATTCTTCTCATAATAAGTATTTTATGTTGCATGGGAATACTCTCATCTGCTTCAAGTCCTCACCCACGTACATGAAAAAGGAACCTGTAAAAAACAGTGCATATTAGCCCTTGCATACAAGTTGCAGACAATGGAAGAGAGAACGTTCACACAAAAATCCTATTTGTTTTCACTTTATATGATTCCTCTAATCATGATGATAAGCTTAAGTTGGGAGCAAGGAGTTTAGAAGAGGTTGTTAAGTGGATGCATTTTTTAAAAGATGTTGCTTTACAGGCCCAACCCTGTCAAGAAGACAGGAACAAGGGGCTCTCTTCTAGGTCTAGTACCAGAAAGGAGTCTTCCTCTCCTCATAAAAACTATTGATTTGCGAGATTGGACTGAATGGTTGTCTATAGTGCAGTCAACAATTGATGTTGTTGCACCTTCACCATGGAGAATTTTTTGTTGTAAGAATGGATTACGACTATTTGAAGAGGCAAGAGGAATTTAAAAGTAAGTGTTGGGGTGATCATCGAGCAGTGATGGAAGTTGGTGTTGTGGATGCAACCTGTGAATCAATATTTGAGACTGTAATGGCTCTTGGGCACTCAAGATTAGAGTGGAATTTTTGTTATCTCCATGGTAAAGTTATTGAGCACTTGAATGGTCACACAAACATTGTTCACAAGCAGTTCCACAGTAACTGACTTCCTTGTACAAGGATTGACACCAAGAGATTTGTTGTTACTTAGTTACTGGAGAAGAGAGGATGATGCCTCCTGTGTGATACTTTATCATTATGTAGAGCATAGGAAGTGTCCATTGTGTCATGGCTTTGTGCACGCCTACATAAAAAGTGGAGGATATGTAATATCACCATTGACTCGTTCCCAACAACATGCATCTACAATTGTGAAACACATGCTAGTTGTAGATTGGAAATATTGGAAATTTTATTTATTATCTTCCTGTGAAATGAATATAACTCTTAAAGTGCTTGGGCGCATTGCAGCCATGAGGGAATTGTTCAAGGCCAAACTAGTACATTATCCATGTTATGTGTTATCATCGTGTGAGCTAATTAATGAAAATGCAACAATACAAATGGATGGAAGACATGTAAAGAGGACACAAGTCCAATGACAAATGAAGAACAAAGCTTTGATGTTACATTGCAAGTACATGATACTTTCCTTCAAGAAAATGATTCATTTGGCTCATTCCTTCAATTTAGTGATGCAATGGATGAATTCATTGATGTACCAAAAGACTCAAACCATGGATCATTTGCACTAGATTCAAATCAACGCTCATAAAATTTATTTATTAGATAATCGTGAAAGCCCTATAAGCGACTCATTCACCGGTTCACCTGCAAGCGTCGACTCATTCACTGGTTTACCTGCAAGTGCCTTTACAATGGGCATGAGTCATGTCCCAATGTTGCCTTGGATCTTGGTCTCATCTATGATTTTAGAATGGATGACTAGGTTATCTTTCTGTGTGGCCTTAATTACACAACAAAATAAATTCATATTCTGACAGGGAATGCAACATCTTGCCCCAAATTATGCTCTGTGTCTGGAGATCTCAACTACCGATCATTCTCTGTGGTGTTTAATCTGTGTAGTTTGGTTTGTGCGACAAGGAGAACTATGATGAACATTGGAGGAGCATCGTGTGTATATGAAATGGCAGTTGAGAGCCCTCGAAACGTAAATATAACCGTGAAACTAACGACACTCACCTTCGAAAAACAAAATGAGAAGGTGACTTATACAGTGAGATCTGAAAGCAAAATAGTAGCTAACAAAAAATATAAAGGATGCCAACAGTTTGGTCAAATATTGTGGAAATGCATGAAGGGCAAAAGCAAGTCGTTCCTAGTTCGATGGCCATAACCTTCGTCATTCCTTTTCACCTTTAGGTGAAATTGCTAGTTATTAATGTGGTTGATCATTAATAACATGTGGGCGTTCCTTTTCATCATGATGTAAGCACTAGGGATGTATCATGTACAAGCATCCTTCCATGGTGTAGTCCCCCATTGCATAAAATACGAGAGAAAAATTCTAGTGTGGCTCTTAATGGATCAATGTCGGTGAATAGGCCAACGAAGAGGCTATTGTCGTGAATGTGTAATTGCACAACACACATGTGTTGAGAATCAACTTTATCGAAACGGGTGTTCACGTTGGATAAGCAGCGTACAAGCCCAACAATTTCGGTCACATGAGGGCGAGACATTGGTCCACGTGTCATATTGTAAGAGGATGAAGGAGGATGAAATGTATGCCCATTGTTTCACTACAGTGAACAGTGTCTACACATCAAAGGCCATAGAGAGAACGCCTTCAGCGTAATTAATACCAATTTGCATAAAAGATAGAAAGGTATGTCCATAAGATTGTTAAATTGAACTAGCATTTGCACCTTATGTTGCAAAGGAAACGTCGTAAGGCATAGAGTGGGGAAGAATAGCATAGAGTGGGGAAGAATAGGTAATCAAATCCGTCAAAATTAAGATTAAATTGATCTATTAATTTTTCATTTACATACACTGAAATCGTATGCAACGTAGGATAAGAATCTCAAGTTATCATTTAGATAAATTTCTATAGTCCATGGTCTATTTTAAATATTTTACTCTTTTGTCATAACTGGAAGAATCTCAAGTTATCATTGAGATAAATAAATCTCTATAGTACATACTCATTATATATATATATATATATATAAATCAAGATCTCTGCTATGATTTATATTACTTTCTATAGTCCATGCTCTATTTTAAATATTTTACTCTTTTGTCATAACTGGAATAATCTCAAGTTATCATTGAGATAAATAAATCTATGTAGTACATACTCATTATATATATATGAATGAAGATCTCTGCTATGATTTATATTACTGTGGCAATGCCATTTTTCTCTCGCAAAGTTGCATCCATTGGTTTTTTTTAAGACATTAAAAGAATCTAGCTGTTATGGTTTGTTATGATCGATGGGTTATCTTTCAGATTATATTGTAGATGATGTTAGATACATAAAATCATTTTGAAATAAACACAGACATGCCATTGGCATTGATTAGAAGCACTATAAGAAAATTATAGTAAAAATATCATTATTTGATCTTTTACTCTAATTTCTCTAATTAGTTCTCATAGATCACTGGATTTTCTACTTTTCCAGATTCGTTTAGCATTTCGATACTCTATCAATTTAGTATTTTGGTACTCAGCTAGTTCAGCGTTCAAGTACTTGGGAAGCTCAACGATCTGGTATTCCATCCAATACTCATTCGAAAATCTTGCACTCGTCAACCACCTATGCACCTATCTAGTACTCGAGCAATAGTTGTGTTCTCAACGATCTTTCTCACCACGCGTGCACTCATCCAACACTCGACCCGTCACCCGAGATTTTAGCTAATGCGCTCATCACAACCATTCCATTGTTCGATTCTAGTAACCAAATTGCTCCACAGTTTGATTCTGGTACCAACTGCTCCAATTGTTCTATCGTTTTAACTCCAGTACTCATATTCTTTGTTCAATGTTGGTACCTGTATTCCATTGTCTATTGTCTGATTCCAGTACCATACTTCATCTTCAGACTGAGTGCTTTAGCAAACAATCCACTATGGAACCAATGAAGTTGTTGAAGACATCTCATTTACTTCATTACCCGAGATCCACTTCCTCCTCATGCACTTTGTGTCATGAGTACAAAGTTACAAATGTAATTTCAGTTTCATTACACAGATTATGGTAACGACCCTCTTCTTTATAAAAGAGAGGTATGTCGAACAATTAGGTTAATCAAAATCTTTCTTGAATGGTTAATAGTTAATCTCTTAGTCTTCAGAGAGATCCAAGAAGGGAGATTAGGTTGGAAACAAAGCACTCTGAGATTTGTAATGTGGATAATGTAATCCTTTTTTCATTAACAATATGAACAACAATTATTAAGATCAATGTGTTATTTTACTTCTTAACATTGTAAGTCTTTAGCTTACCTAGTAGATCGGCAAGGGCCCACCGAAGCCATCAAGGCAAGTTTTCCCTTTGTTTAAGTTATTAAATAGTTTAGTCTTTCCAGTTTTATTTTACAAGTGATGCTTTCATAGTTCAAATTGTATTTGTGCTATAGATTTAATGATTAATTGTTTGAAGTACATGTCACATAAAATTTGAGATGTCACCATTCACCTACATGTGCCACTAGTGAAGACTTATATTTCTTATACTAATTTTGATTGTCTTGTTTAAATGCATTGAATTGATTAAGAGTAACAGGAAACGAAGTTCGATCCATCTTGTTATTTCATGAGCCTATAAATGGAGATTTGTAATGTTGATATTGTAATCCTTTTTTTTCATTAATAATATGATAGCAATTGTTAAGATCAATGTGTTATTTTACTGCTTAGTGCTGTAAGTCTTTAGCTTGCCTAGTAGATCAACAAGGGCCCACCGAAGCCATCATAGGCAAGTTTTCCCTTTGTTTAAGTTATTAAATAGTTTAGTCTTTCCAGTTTTATTTTACGAGTGATGCTTTCGTAGTTCAAATTGTATTTTTGCTATAGATTTAATGATTAATTGTTTGAAGTATGCGTGAGATAAAATTTGAGATCTCACCATTCACCTACACGCACCACTAGTGAAGACTCATATTTCTTGTACTAATTTCGATTGTCTTGTTTAAATGCATTGAATTGATTAAGAGTAATAGGAAATGAAGTTAGATCGATCTTGTTATTTCATGAGCCTATAAATGGAGATTTGTAATGTTGATATTGTAATCCTTTTTTTCATTAATAATATGAACAACAATTGTTAAGATCAATGTGTTATTTTACTTCTTAGCACTGTAAGTCTTTAGCTTACCTAGTAGATCAGCAAGGGCCCACCGAAGCCATCAAGGCAAGTTTTCCCTTGGTTTAAGTTACTAAATAGTTTAGTCTTTCCAGTTTTATTTTACGAGTGATGCTTTCGTAGTTCAAATTGTATTTGTGCTATAGATTTAATGATTAATTGTTTGAAGTACACGTCAGATAAAATTTGAGATCTCACCATTCACCTACATGTGCCACTAGTGAAGACTCATATTTCCTATACTGATTTTGATTGTCCTGTTTAAATGCATTGAATTGATTAATAGTAACAAGAAACAACGTTAGATCCATCTTGTTATTTCATGAGCCTATAAATGGAGGAACTTGTTCCCTTATTTAGAATATTCAATTGCGGTACTTGAGCATTGTCTCGTTTTTCATTAATTGTGTGACAAAATGAATTACAATTTGTAGAATGAAGTGTTAGTTTGTAATACTCACTATCTAAACCATAGTGCAGAAAACAACAAAACTTACCTATTGTCAGCACATATAGTGCATCATCTCTACTTATTATGATTCCCAGGTCGATAATTAAGTATCGAGGGGAACACTCAATAAAAGAGTATTATCATATACAATATATATACATGATGCCATAACAAATTACCAGCTTTTCATTAATTGTGTGACAAAATGAATTACAGATTGTAGAATGAAGTGTTAGTTTGTAATATTCACTATCTAGACCATAGTGCAGTAGACAACAAAACTTATCTATTGTTAGCACATATAGTGCATAAGCTCTACTTATTATGATTCTCTAGTCAATAATTAAGTATCGAGGCAAACATTCAACAAAAGAGTATTATCATGTATAATATATATACATGATGCCATAACAAATTACCAGTTTTTCATTAGTTGTGTGGCGAAATGAATTATAGTTTGTAAAATGAAGTGTTAGTTTGTAATACTCACTATCTAAATCATAGTGCAGCAGACAACAAAACTTATCTATTGTCAGCACATATAGTGCATTAGCTCTACTTATTATGATTCCCTGGTCGATAATTAAGTACAGAGGCAAACAATGAATAAAACAGTATTATCATACATAATATATATACATGATGCCATAGCAAATTACCAAAACAATTCCCTGTGACCAAAATAGCCTAGAATATAATGACTATACAATCATATTTTGATTTCATCACAAGTATCCAAAACAATTCGCCCTTTGATTAATCACGAGTTAAAATAATCTATACAAAGTAAAGAATTTCAATCACAAAAGTTTCTTTATACACAACAATATGAAATAATTTCTTTATAAGACATATTCGATGTTTTAATAATTGCAATTATATCAATCATCTTAATTTCGTAATTATAGAAATAATCTAATTTACCACATTATTAGACATCAAATTTGGATATCAGAACCCCCCATCCCCTTTCTAAGATTCTCCCACACAGCCATTCATACTGATACTAACTGGATTTAATTGCACAACGCCTCATCAACACACATTGGCTAAATGTAGTAAAATCGCAGGGCATGACTGTTTCATTATTTTCAGTCGCCTTTCAATCATCTCAAAATTTTTGGGCATTCACTAAAATTGCTTGTATGGTTTCTCTTTTCATCCGAGAATTAGAGATGATTGTATTAAAGTGGCCCAGTAAATAATTTGAAAGGACCCTTGACCCTTGAATGCCCGTAAACTTCACTTCACATAAGCCCCCAAAATAAGCCCAGACAATTGCATCCAATGATATAGAAAATGGAATAAGCATCAAAATAATGACGATGATTCACAATGCCTAGAACCCTTGATATTCGATTAGTACAAAAAACTCAGCAAGAATCCTTCTTTACAGCTCCTATAGTTTAAAATCCACGCACATTACAAACCTCTTGTGTGAATTAAATTTCAACATCTTCACATGAAATACTATTGGCAACCATCACATATAACTAGATTGTCTTAGGCACCTTCATAAATTCAAAGTTATGCGGAGAAAGTTAGGTGTATTAATCATTTGATAGCAATATTTATTATCACCAAGTCAACAGCTTCAAGCACATGAATGTCACCTCCTAAAGAAATAATTAAAAGCGAAACTCCTTGCCATATATAATAAAATAAATATGACATCGTCACACTTGGCTATTGGAAAATCTCTCTCTCTCTCTCTCTCTCTCTCTCTCTCTCTATCTCTATATAATATATATATATATATATATATATATATATATATATATATATATATATATATATATATATATATTCGAAGAATATGCCTTCAAAGGTTTATGAGATGCTAAAACCAAAACAAAAGTATCCAATAACAGTGGATTTCAACTACCAAAGAGTAAACATGCGCCATACATCTTTTTCAAAATTCAACACAGTAACCAAAAGAAGGATTAAACTAACAAAATTATTTTTGACCAAATGATAAAATAGTAAGTAACCCTCGACTTTGTCGAAGCCCACTCTATCAAACTTAATGGAAGAAAAAAAAATGGATTCATATTGCAGTGAAGGCTTTCTTTGCAGAACCACTGCTAGAACCCGTAGGAATCACCTTCAAAACATTAAACCTTACAGTCTTGGACAAGGGCCTGATACAAGCAAATCATATAAAATGTTAAAAACCAATAAAAAGACAAAAAAGAGTCACAGGTTTTAGTGGATATTCCCATAAATAGATTTACCTGCATTGCCCAATGATAACATGATCCCCTTCTTTGACATGGAAACAGGGTGAAATATGGGCTGGTATGTTCAAATGTCTCTTTTCATATCTGTTAAGTATGCATACATTCAAAAATTACTACTTAAATGGAACTGTATAGAAATATAATTGCAATTCACTATAATGTTCTCTAGCTACATCTCATATTTCTTGACAAAATGGAGATAGTCCCTACGGACAATAATTGTCCGTGTCATTTTAGTACTGTAACATGTTCCAACTAATATACGACCTCTTATTGAAACAATACGAGTGAATGGGCACTTCTTGTCGATCTAGGTCCCTACATAAAAACCAAGAAAACCTAGTTCACACAATCCAGTGGAGAAAGACCCAAAAACATATAACGGACAAATACGTGTATTGACAAACTAGTTGAGAAAGACTGCACCAATATAAAATAATATGCACCAATCAAAAAATATTTGCATGAATGAGTGGAAACCGAAAGACCAAAATAAAAATTATAGATAAAAATAAAATAATAAATAAATAAATAAAACCAAGATGATTGCACAACTTCTAGTTCATGTATCAGAATCAAGAAAAAATGAAAACTAATCATAAGAATGACATCTTGATTATTCTTAAGATTCTTAATTTTGCTTTTATTATCATAGGTTAACAATGAAGGAAAAATAAAAAAATTAATCAGTGCATATAGATAATATTAAAAATAAAAATAGTAGGGCAATGATCATTGAACTGCCTCTCACCACTGAGTATCATAGCTTCTTGAATTAGTTCCAAAGCTTTGAATCTTTCAGGTAAGATCGGATATGAAAAACGGAGTCTGTAAAGAATACCATCTTTCTTTGTAAAGAAATAATTGAAAGCGAAAATCAAGTCTATAAAGAATACCATCTTTCTCTGCAAAGAAATAATTAAAAGTGAAAACCAAGTCCGTATTATTTTTATGACAGTAACCACGCAGATGATTTTGCTACATCTAGAATGATTCTTGGTTGGCCACAACTGATACAGGGCAGGCATGGGGTTATCTTTGCAGTTGATGATTTCTTGCTAAGTTCCCTGCTGGTAGTGAATTTAATTAATTGCCTTGGCAGTGATTGACCAGCTAGTAGAAGTTGGTTATGTTGGCAAACCTATGATGGAGGGAGTTCCTACTTTCTTTGAAAATGCTCAAAAGGTGTCTTAGAACACAGGATATATTGTGAACGCAAGAGATAAAACTGTTGCAAGTTGGTTTTGTTGGCAAACGTATGATGAAGAGAGTTCCTATCTTCTTTGAAAATGCTCAAAAGGTGTCTTAGAACACAAGATATATTGTAAAAGATTTAGACAAGACTATTGCATCATTAC
The DNA here is from genome assembly GCA_000404065.3 of Pinus taeda. Lineage (NCBI taxonomy): Eukaryota > Viridiplantae > Streptophyta > Pinopsida > Pinales > Pinaceae > Pinus > Pinus taeda. The sequence goes on along the minus strand of APFE030945870.1, from coordinate 134,297 downwards.
TTATGCTATTAGAATTTGGTACTCAAAAAGCACTTCCATACCTCGCATGCTACTTTTACCACTAACATTCTTACTAAATAGGGGCTCTTCAACTACAGAGACCTGCAGAACATGTGTTCAAAGAATTCAAAACATCCTACAAAACGGCTTTTTGTTGTATCAATTTGGATGATTCATCATATAGCTATTTTTGAATCACAGCAGCTACTTCCCTGACTTCACAAACACTATATATTATAGTAAACAATAAGAAAGAAATGTGATTCTGCATTCAATTAATTCATATGGATTGATAGTTGAAGATTTACAGCATAGTGTGAGCCTGGTAAGTGATTGATGCACGTATTGGGCATGAGAAGTCTTTTCCAATCTATACTAAATTATAAAGGGTTCTTGTTTACAGGTTTAATTGTGTTTTTATCATGATGGAGTCAATTTTCAGTCTTAAATATGAAGAATTAAAATGTATTTCAACCTCAAATGTATTTATGGGAAACAACTAAAAGACAGTGTTAGAATTTTCTCCAGAGTCCAATACACATGGATCAAGAAAGTTACATTTAAATTTGAAAGCACAAAGACATTTCAAATGGCACTAGGCTCCCCCATACTAGCAAACAATATTTTGGGAATTCATAACAACTACACCATTTCTATACTTGATGTGTCTTCTTACTCGTGCAGCCATGCTACAAGGAAGCATTTTGGCATTCAAATGGATAATTTAATAGCAACAACAATTAAATGCACAATAATATATACAAACAAAATATATCGCAATAATCAAATCTTCCCAGAATTTAATCACCATACCTTGAATAGCTTCTTTGGGGGTCTTGAAGTCAAGACCCACGTTCTTCCAAAACCTGTTGCCACCTTTTCTAGGATGTTTCCCCTTCCCAGACTTCTTAGAACTGTAACAATATAAATTAAGGATCAAAAGAGAAGCAAATCAAAAGATTCTAAACATGAAATAAATTCAAATAATACTGCAATATGATTACATAAGAAAGACTTTTGGTTGCTTTAGAAAAGCTCTCTCAATTTATGAAAACAATACAAGGAATTTGTATCAGAGATGTCCCATTAGTTGATAACAATGACAATACTAACAACAACGTTTTCACTATTCACCCACAAATACAAGCTTGAGAGTGGCATAGAATATTGGAAAAAGGCATTTGGCTTCTATTAAAAGGGCTTGTTATGGTTAACTGCTTTTTTATAAATAAACCAATCTACCAATACTTGAGCATAGCGATAGAATAATAGAATGGATGATCGGAGAGCCTATCACAATATTACATATATACCCATACCCTGCATTGAGATTAATAGCTTTAACATGAGCTTGCAACTCCAAACACACAAAAGAACCATCAACAAAATCAAGTACCCCGTTTGATAAAAGCACTAAAGTCTAAACTCAAATTCCCATTGTTTAAAAAATTAAAATTCTTGGTTAAATCCTGAGCTGGCCATTCGTAAGACAACTGGAGAAAAAGAGACCAGCTCAAGGCACCAACACATTGGAATATCTTTTTCTTATTATTAAGAAGATCCTAATAAAGTTGGCATCATGGAAACTTTGTCTACTAATTTATGTTATTTCCAAAAGTTTCCAAATATGGACCAAACAGTCTAACGCGAATCCTACAAGCCAAACTAACAAGGGACCAAAAATAGCTTTTGACCATTCTACACCCCTGATTACTGAGGGTCTAACCGGTAAACACTTATAAAATTTGGGCCATTAATCAATGCGTTGAACCATTCCACACAAAAACAAACACCATACAAAACTTTGTCAATGAAACAAATCCCTACATTAGCCCTATTTCAAGTGAATCTCAACAAGGAGTGAATGCCCCAACGACTAAAGCCCTAGATCCTTGCCTTATTGCGTATAACCAGAACGAGGGACTATGCAGAATGTTGTCTACAAACAATGTAATCTTCTCACTTTATAAATAGGGCAGACAATAGTTCAATGGAAAATAGCTGGTAATTGCAATGTATGTCACCTTGATCAGTGCTAGAGTCATACAAAACAAAACCGCTGCAAATAGCTTAAGCCCCAATCCCACGTTTTTCATAGGAAGAGAGATAGGATGAAAAAGAAGGGTTTCCTTAATAAAAATTGGATATTGTGGACCAAACAAATGTAAGAAAAACAACAGCTACCATAAAACAGCATGAATCTGAAAGAGCTCAATAAACCAAAATCTCACTCCAGAAACTCGCTTGTTCTTCTGCGGAAACCCTAAAAAATCCAAAATACATAAAACAAACCATAGAAAGTCTTGAAGGAATAGAGCTGGAGTACCTGTTTTACCATGGCTGCAGGAATTCAAGACTTCTAGCTTCACATTTCAAGGCCTCGGCGACTCCCGCTCCTACCTGAGAAGTTACAACATTTTCGATGGAAAGATGCCGATTTCATTTTTCTCACCAATGTTATGAGGGAGGGTTTCTTCTGCTTCATCATCGTGATGGTCTTCTTTTTGCACATGAGGCAGAGGTTCAGAGTTCGAGTCCAGGCAGAGCCCTTGTTGGCAGTGCGAGCCAAGCACATGTCAGCTGCGAAACGAATGGATTGCTGGCGGTGCGTCCGTCCCGATTCCTCATTAACCATTCAGTTTTGGATCAGTGTTGGATCAACGATCACAATTCATTCAATCGCCTAACACCACAAATCCACGGTCAACAATAGGACATAGCGGCGGCTGGGGAAATTCATTTCAAAAGGAAACACCTTATGGCATAATTATCTTATCTTATCTTCTCTCAAAAACACAGCAAGAGGAAAATGGACTCACTATTGTTTAAAATATTTTAGAATTGAGAAACAAAGATGGTCCATGGAGACAAATTTCAATTCCTGTTAAGGTTCAACTAACATTTCATAGCCTCATCACCATAGTAATAGATGCAATAGGGATCAATATTGTTTTCTTCACCTTTATTATAGGTTGCATAGCCTACAAACATTATATAAACATTGAAACCACCTAAAACAACTAACCCTTAAACCCCTAACATACAGAAGGAGGGGGAAAAAAGATTTTAAAAATCAAGTAGGGACATTTTTAATGAAAAATAGGTTGTTGTATATTCTTCAGCATTATATAATGATCAATAGCTCAGAACATCACAGGTAGACATCCATATAACCTGGAAAACATTTTTTCTTACCCTAGTCAAAAAGTTGCCTTTCGACAAACATTTATGACAATGAAGCAATAATCATTGAAAATAAGGTAGTAACAATAACCTAACCCGCACAACAAATCCAAAACACAAGCCAATGCTCTAGGCATTAGGCATTTATGTAAATCGGGAACCATTAAAATTATCATATCAATGCTAACTACCCCACAATCCAAAAACACAATTCTCCCTTGCACATGCTCTTGAAAATACCAATTGCGAGCAATGCATATCCATTTTTGTAATTGCACAAAAAACAAAATATGGCGTAACCATCAGAAGTCACAGTAACCCTCAGAATCACAAATGGTCCATTAGTTGTGGTAGACTGTATTGAGGGAGTTTGTATCCAGACGGGAATTGTTCTGCACCAAGCTAAATCGGAGTCTGAGTTCTATGATAGAGAGATCCATAGTGGTTTCCATAGGCAGTGGGTGAGCCCCCATAGCCTGAAATCCACTGCGTGAAGTGGAAACCATTCGGGAGGGATAGAATTTGTGTGTAAGGTGGTTAGGGCATAATAACTCTTTTTTCTAACTAATCATATCCTCTGATCGAATGACTAAACCTATTTCAATCGTCTAACATATTATCTAACGATGCAGAAAAATGACAAGTGGGCAGAGAGGGAAGTTCATTTCAGAGGGAACGCTGTACGACGTAATAAATAAATAAACTAACATAGATCCATCTCAACCATTGGGCATTCTTTTATACCACTAGCCTATATCCATCTTTAGCTTCGGATCTACCAAGCACCAAGAGGGATCAAATCTCTCTCTTGAGGTGCAAACATTTTTTAGAGTGAAGAGATGGATCTAGGTTGGTTTAATTATTACCCTTCATATAGGCTACATTAGAAATACCATGTGGAAAAACCATGGGTTAGAATCTAAAAATGTTAGACAGAACATTACAACATCTTTGTCATTCCAGGAAGTCAAAAGGTTAAACATTACAACATCACTACCATATTGGGCTGGAGAGCACCTCTCGGCACAATGAGAGGTTTGCACATTGTCTTTGATCAATGATACCTCTCTATGCTGGATAGATCCAATCTAAGTTTAAAACAGATTTTCTATTAAAAAAAAAAGGAGGAAAAGATCCTACATTTAAGTTCAAAGCTAGAAAGGTGATCAGCATGCAGTAAAACATGACATGGCCCTTATAGCAAAAGCATGGCTGATATGAATCCAACCCATATGGAAAAAAAGGACGTACATTATATAACATCATCAGAATGCTAGCTGAGAACATTGCACACACAAACTTATGAAGCCTTAATATAAGGAAATTTTTTCAACCATCTAAAAGCATTCATAGCCAATAAGAATTGATGTTACTATTAAGCATGATGTTAGGATGTGGTTACTATATCAAGCAAATAAACTACATTGTGAAATTCAGTTGTCTACATTGCTGCCATCTTCCCAACAACTATTTCAGCCATCTTCTAACTCCTAAAACATGGCATGGCCCTTATAGCAAAAGCATGGCTGATATGAATCCAACCCATATGGAAATGAAGGACCTATATTCTATAACATCATCAGAATGCTAGCTGATAACATTGCACACACAAACTTATGAAGCCTTAATATAATGAAATTGTTACAACCATCTAAAAGCATTCACAGCCAATACGAATTGATGTTACTATTAAGCAACATGTTAGGATGTGGTTACTATATCAAGCAAATAAACTACGTTGTGAAATTCGGTTATCTACATTGCTGCCATCTTCCCATGCAACTATTTCAGCCATCTTCTAACTCCTAAAAGCATAAAAAAAAGGGGGGAAGAATACTCTCCATACTTTGCTCATAACATCCATTCAAAATAAAACATTGCACAAATAGATAGGCAAAATCATTACTGGAATATTTTAACAAATGGTGCATTGCTTACAAAAGTTATGTACCCATGAATCTCCCAAACATAAAAAGGTTTCAAAATAAATTATTATGACCTATTGACCGGTTCCAAAGCTTCAATCATCACAACATTGTTCCCTCTGATGACCTACATATAAGAAACAAAACAAATGAATCTCCTAGTAAATTGAATTTAACTAATTTTATATGACATTGAAAAATTTCAAAACAACATGAGAAAGAGGAAAAACCTGCACCATGCCTATCTCATTTATTTTCTTGCCATTTGCTTCGACATTACCATCAAGGAATAAATTCATGAACTGGTCAAATCCTGGTAGAGTACCAACCACCACTCCGCTGGCATTCAACTTTACTGAATTCAGAAATTAATTTTCAATATATTGGAAAAGTGAAACAATAACTAAAAAATAATTGCCTACTCTTATTCTCTACCTCTATTGTGTTTAGGCAAGAAAAATTGTCATGTACAGATATCATGGAAAAATATACAAGCCATTGAATTCATAAATTTAAAGAGATCAAAATGCCTTTCCTTGCAACTAAAAAAGAATGGAATTAGATGTCAGACTTCTTATCACGCAAAAGAAATTAAAGTATCATTGAAAATGCAATCTATGAGTAAAACAGAAAAGGCAACATCATCACAACCATAACCAAGCAAAAGGAAATGAAGCAAAAGGGATAAAATACACGGTAGGTAACTATCTACAAATTAATAAACACTAACACAAATGTTTATTAGACAACACAATTTTCTTATTGGGATTCCCACGTGTATCAATCAAGTCAGAATGGAACAGGAAAATAAATTGCAAAACCAAATGTTTTCTAAACTATGTAATAGTTAACCAAAAAGGGCGAAATCATAAATATTCTATAGTAACATCATATACTTTCTTAAGGGAAAGAAATTATATATGATTAAATCATATCTTCTGAATATGTCATAAGTCAACTTTTTCATCTAGCTGAGGCAGAAGGGATAATTTAGCAAGCACCTATATTCATTAGATCTGAATCCTAAGACATTTGAATAGCATCAAGGAAGATTCAAAAGGCACCAATCCTAAAGATGAAGGCTTTGGAAATGGTTTTAATCTTAATGGCATTGAAAATATCTTAATCTTGACTAGGCAAAGAACTATTTATTTCACTCCAAGTTTATAAGGATTGGGAAATCACTAAAAAATTGTTGAGCATGGCAGTTAGATTTCATTATCATCATCTAGTTGCTCTATCCAATCTGGTTTATTTCAATAGAATATGAGAACGTTAGTTTGCAAAGATTGAGTAATGTTGTAAACATGAAGTATGTAAGCAAGTTCGTGTAGTGTAACATGCACAAGCTATTAGGAGAGAATGAGAGTTTTATTCTGCTTTTACCAGTGTTAGCTTAACACATTAGAGGAAGATATATTTTTTAGGAGGAACTAAAGACACACTATGCTATAAAGAGTATTTTATTCTCAAGCAAGATCTCAAGAACTTGTGTAGAAACATCTTGTATTCAAACAATGAGAAAAAATAATTGCTGACAGACTAGAGGTAGGAAAGTTAATACAATCAATGCCCAAAGTTAGGCTTTAGTTTCCACCACACTCCTAACTAAAAAGGGCCAATGAGGAAATCACTGTAAAGAACTTAAAGAGTATATCCCTGCTGTAATCAAATGGGTTTGGTGGGCACGAAACAACAAGAACAAGACAACTGACAAATCATACAACATGAAAGGACAGGCTTAAAGAAAATGACCTGTTGCATGCAATATATTGGATAAGCTACCAGCAGTTCGGGGAATAGGTATTGGTATCAACTTCCAAGTTAACATAAAAATAATTGCATCATTATAAATGTCTCTTGTGGGCATTTCACACTTTCTTACAGTTGTCTACAGTAGTAACATATCTGATCTATTAATATTCAATACTCTAGAGTTTTCTGATATATATTGACTACAGTAACTGCAGTTTTGTTTCAACATCGTTGCACTTTAAAAATTGCAGATACTCAACTGAGACCAATGCATATGATGACCTGTCATTCTCTTTATGTCTATGAGAAAAGTTGTTTCTTTACGTCTTTATCATTTTCTTGAACATTTACATATGTTAATATTTATAAAATAGGGTAAATACTCCATACTAAGGCCATATACCATCGTGGGATTCACCAACACAAAAGATGAAAAAGACCAGGGTTTCACTGTTTATTTTATGTAGTATTAAAATGTTATAAAACAATTAGAGTCTGCTGAAAATTTAAAAACACCTCAATTTCTACACTGACTGTGTGAAATCCTAGGAGCCTAAAGACAAGACACCCTAAAATTGAGGTCTCACATTTTACCTGAACACCAAAAAAAACAACAATAAGCTTTTAACTTCAAGAAATACAAACCTTGGCATAAAGCTGAGACTTCTACCCTAAATCGTGAAGACCCGAACTCATATTCAAACCCTCAATAGATCCTCAACCCTGAAATGATGTTTAAGCCCTGAACTGATCCTAAAACCCTAAAACTTAATTTCTTAACCTTATGCCACTGAAAAGTAAACTACCCATGCAAAACGCCTACTTACATAAACCATCCAGTGTATGTACTGAAGCAACAAGAACGGATCCAAACACAAATTTAGTTCAACCGAACTGGGGGTGAATTATATACTTACTTCTTGAGATCCGGGGGCTGCCCTGACCTACTCATGATGCCTCTTAAGAGGGGAAAAGCACAAACAAAAAATGAGTAGCAATGTGTGAAAAACCCTCAGACCTAGGCTATCAAACAAACCCTTAACCACATCAATTGGGTTGTCAAATAAACCCTTAACCACATCAGTTGAAAGAAACTTGGATTGTAAACTTTGGAGAAATAACAACAATCTGTTCAGCTTTAGAGCATATATTAATCAAATTGTGCATACAACGCTATCGGAATTAATGCGAACAATAGTAAATATCATACATTTTACACTGCAAATAAGCACGAAAAGCCTTGCAGAAAACATTTCAATAAACCCTCGGCGAGGGTTGAAACCCACAACAAATAATCAGTAAATTATTGCTTAACAAAATACATATTTTTCTAACATTTCAAAATAAATATCAAGAGGAAAAAGTCTTAAAAAAAAATATAACTTCACAGAATTAATAACACAGTATTCATGGTATCTCTGAAATAACTATGAAAATATTGAGAAGACTAAATTAAATTAGTCATAGCAGGGCCGAATCCTCAAAATAAGTCCAAAACATGAACTATTAAAGTATAATGTTAACCACCGAGAAGATCGGTTCTCAGAGAGATAACCACACAGGGTTATACAATATTAATCATGCACGCGAGGGCCTCGAACCTCCAGAGAAACATGAATAGTCATGCATGGCTATATCAACCAACAAATAAAACAGTACGTAGTGGAAGAATTTTTTTCCACCTTAAACAACCCAGCTAACTTTAAATGGAAACCCTAATTAGGTAAGGAAGATTAGAGACTTTCAGTATTCCAACCTTAAAAAACCTTAAATTTCATTAAAAAAACCTTAAATTAGATGGCTGATTTCTGTTCCATTGTCTAACAATAGATCCCACGGCTACTATTAAGACAGAAAGGCGTTTTGGGGGGTTTATTTCAAAGGGAAATGCCTTACGGCTTAAAAATCCACTCCAAATCCTTTCCGAGTATGACAACATAAAGAGGAATTTTGGTGAAAGTGTCCAAGATTACTGTGTTAGATTCAATACTCTTTATAATGCCATTCTAGATGATATCAAGCCACCAATGGGGCTGGCTTTGACAAAATTCCCCGATGGCTTTGATCCTGACATGGCATATCAGTTGAGAGAAGGAGACTCAACTACATTGGAGGATATGCAGAAAATCACAGTGAGTGTGGAGGCAAATATGCTAGCTAACAGAGCTAGGACAAAGACCGAGAAAAATGTGACTATATAGGAAGAAGCTTCTTCCTTAGATCATTTGCTTCGTAAGCTTGAGAAGATGTTTGATAGATTAACCATTGTAGATAAGCCTGAGACACAGGTCAGAAATCCAAATTTTCGTGGTCAGCAGCAACCACAGTTCAGAATTAAGTAATGGGAGCAAAGAGAGCAAGATCCATCAGCTCAACAACAGGTCAAAACACCATTACAACAGAGCTATGTCCATGGCACTGAATCAGAGGATGATGAGACTCCAATAGGAGAGGAGAATCACTTTTTCACATCAGATGGTTTTCCAATTTATATCACTGAAGATGAAGAGTATTCAGAAAGCCCAACTGTACAAAAGGATGAAGATTTTATATTGGCAAATGAAATGGTTCTAGAAGAGGAATCAGATGAATATCAGAGGGGATATATGAATGAATTGAAGCACAACAAAGACAATATTCACTCAGGTGCAGGGATTTACCGATCAATCTAATTCAGAAAATGGAAGGAAGCAACACCACCAAAGAATGATTCTCCGAATGTTCAAAAAAAGGGAAAGGAGACAGTAGATCCCACTTCCAGCAAAGTACAATCAGCAAGTGAAAAGTCAAATCAGCCAAATGCAACAAAGGAGAAGACTGAAAAAAGGATGCTCTAGTCAAAGAGGTAGAGTAAACTACAACCTTTAGCTTAGAGAATAAAAATTCTAAGCTAAAAGTGTCATTACTTTTGATTGAATTAATGAAGAATAATAGTTATAAAGGTCAAGTGTCAAAGATTTTGAATATAGATCCCCTGTTAGATATGGTTAATGTGGAAGATGACCAACCTGAGCTTATCTTTGGTCAGGCATTAGAAGGCCAATTTGAGGATAGTGATGTAGCCCCTTTTTAAATTAGCCTTAGATTGGATGATTATGTTTTGCACAATGCCATGTTTAATTCAGGAGCATCTCACAACCTGATGCCAAAGGCAATTATGGAACAATTGGGTTTGGACATCACTCACAAGTATCATGATATTTATTCCTTTGATTCTAGTAGGGTTAGATGTATTGGTATCATTAAAGATTTTGTTCTGACTTTAGATCAGATTCCAGCAAAGAATGTTCTTATGGATGTAGTTGTGGCTGACATTCCCCCTAAATTTAGCATGCTTTTATCTAGGTTGTGGGGTGCAAAACTCAAAGGGACATTGTAGTTAGATTTCTGCTATGCCATTATTCCCATCTTTGGTCAGTTAAGGAAATTATATAGGGAGAAAAAGATGATGTATATGATCACAAGCAAGAACAAACCTTTGAATCATCCAATTAATTATGTACATACAGATTTAGAATCTTTTGTCCTTTATTCTGATAGTGGTTTCAATGATGTAAATAGTCAATTAGTTGAAGTTGAAGATATACCAGAGATAATAGAAAATTTCAGAGTTGTACTTGATCAAGAGAGACAAAGGCTTGAAAATACAACTGAATAGTCAACATTACACCAGAAGCAGAAAATTGATGGATAGTAGCCAAAGGTAGAAGAGGAGACAAAATTCCAACACTTGGAGGAAGAAGTAAGTGTGTGGAGTATGGACTTTCATGGAGAAGTAGGTAAGGATGGTGCCAGAATTGGTATTTGGATATGCAGCCCTATTTTCCTACGAAATAAAGTCCCGAGTAATGTAAGAGCTTGTTAATATAAATTGGCTTTTGAATACAAAGAGAATTTCAAGAAGTTGAATGCAAAGAGAATTTCAGTTTATGGCGACTCTGAGTTAGTAATCAAACAAGTCAAGGGTGAATACCAAGCCAAACATCCTTGAATGAGGGCTTACTGTAATGCACTTTTAGATATTTTGAGGTTGTTTCAAGATTATACTTTGACATGTGTCCCTCGTGTACAAAATGTTATTGCAGATTCCCTTGCTACAGCTGCAAGTAACTTAAAGATCCTGATGAATTCAAACAATAAGTTTGAAATTCATGTGAAGCATCGCCCAGTTGTCCCCGATAATCTAAGATATTCGCAGGTGTTTCAGGATGACAAAGAGATTGAAGAATTTCTACAAAATGAAGGCAAATATAAAGAAACTTCTATAGATGGCGAGCAAAAGGATGGTGAACCTGAAATAGAGGTAAATTAGATGGAACTTTTGTAGTTGAAGGATAATGTCATCCCTAAAGGTCTTATACCTTTAGAGGAAATATTTGACCAAGATGATGTAGCCTAGAAGCCAAGCTTAGTGCTGACCAAAAAGGGGGTTGATGATGTGAATATCGGAACTACAGAAAATCCAAAGATGGTAAAGTTGTCAAAGGCATTACCTCCCCAGGTAAAGGAGAAATACTTTAGTTTATTGTCTTCATTTGCTGATGTATTTGCATGGGACTATACAGATTTGAAGGAGTACAATAAAAGTATAATTCAACACATCATTCCAATCAAGCTAAACCAGAAGCCATTTCACTAGAATTTGAGAAGAGTAAATCCAAAGTTGCTGCCATCAATAGAGAAAGAGGTGAATTGATTGTACAAGGCTAGTATAATCGTTCCAATAATATTTTCAGATTGGATTTCTAATTTGGTGCCCACGTGAAAGAATATAGGTGTGATTAGATTATGCATTGATTTCATAAATTTTAATAAGGTGTATTGAAAGATGATTATCCATTGCCAAAAGTGGACCACATGCTCCAAAGAGTAGTTGGGTCATCTCATATGTCGTTGCTAAATGGGTATTCCGACTAGAATCAAATTTTGGTCCATGAGGATGAAAGGGATAAACCAATATTCACCACTCCATGGGGGGCATTCCATTATGCCAAGATGCCATTCAGTTTAAAGAACGGTGGTGCAACATTTCAGCGGGCTATGGACATCACCTTTGCAAATGAAAAAGATGTATTTTTAGTTGTGTATCTTGATGATTTGACTGTCTTTCCCAATTCAGATGAGGAGCATTTTTCCATCTCAAAATTGTTTTTCAGCGTTGCAGAAAATATGACATATCACTTAATCCCAAAAAGAGCTTGTTTTCCATGGATGAGGGGAAGCTTCTAGATCACATAATATCCAAGGAGGGCATCCGCATCGATCCTTCTTGAGTGGAAGCCATTTAGAAAATTGATTTTCCTCATAGTAAAAAGGAGATGCAAGCATTTAATGGTAAGATGAACTTCTTACGTCATTTTGTGCCAAATCTAGCTGAACATTTGAGGGAAATTACAAATATGTTGAAGAAAGATAGTGTGGTAAAGTGGACTGGAGAAGCCATCAAGTCTTTCAACCTGGTAAAGTTGGCTCTTTCTTTAGCTCTGATTTTAATCAGCCCAGATTATTCCCAAGATTTCATATTATTTTAATTCACCTCTAAGCATACCATGGCATCAGTTCTAATGCAGAAAAGAGACCAGCTTGAAAATCCAATTGCCTTTTTCAGCAGGACAATAAGAGATGTAGCCTTAAAATATAACATTATTGGGAAGCAAGCTCTTGCCTTGGTGAAAGCTTTGAAAGATTTCTGGGTATATATTCTACACTCTCATATTCTTGCTTATGTCTCTAACGTAGTCGTCAAAGATGTTTTGGTACAGAAAGATCTGGAAGGGAGGCGAGGCAAATGGATAGCAACTTTGTTAGAATATGACTTAGAGATAAAGCCAACAAAGCTCATCAAGGGGCACAATCTAGAAAAATTGATGGCGAAGTCTAATTTGCATGCCTTGGACATAAACATGATTGCTACTATGTCTAAAGAAGATGAAAAAAATTCACTTGTTCATGTATCTGAAATTTTGCTCCATTCTCCTTGGTATTCAGATATTGTATATGTGCTCCAACAGCTTTCACCACCACCAGGGATGGCTAAAAATAAAAGTATAACTCTGAAACTAAAGGCTACCAAATTTTGTATTATGAATAATGCACTGTATTGAAGGTATTTTTTTGAATTGTTTGGTTGAGGGGGAAGCAAAATAGGTCATGGATGATTTTCACAAGGGAGACTATGGAGGTCACCTATTTTGGAAGATGATGGCTAATAAAATTTTGAGAGCGGGGTACTATTGGCCTACCCTCTTTGTTGATGTTTACAAAACTATTACAAGCTACCATGAATGCTAGATTTTTCAAGGAAGGAGAAGATTGCAGCCTCTACCTCTCAAGCCAGTTGAAGTAAGTGCTTCATTTCAGCAGTGGGGCCTAGATTTTATTGGAGAGATTCATCCTACATATTCAATTTATCACAATTGGATCTTAACTATGATGGATTATTTTACAAAATGGATTGAGGCGATCCCCACTCGGCAGGCCACAAATGCGGTAAAAATTCAGTTTCTTGAAAATAATATTTTGTCACATTTTTGTTGTCCTAACAAGCTGATTACAGATAATGTAACAGCTTTCAAGCCTAAAAAGATAATTGATTTTTGTAGAAAATATCAAATTACCTTGGGGCATTCTTCTACATACTAGCCGCAAGGTAACGGATTGGCTAATATTCTAACAAATCATTTGTCAACATCATAAAAAAGCTGCAGGAAACAAACAAAAAGAGATAGCACAAGCAGTTGGTTAATCCACTATGGGTGGATAGAGTAAGTCAAAAGAAGTCAATCAGCATGTCTCCGTTTGAAATAGTATATGGTATTGACACAGTGTTCCTGACATTTCTTGCAGTCCCGGTTGTAAAACTTCTATAGGAAGCTGGCAGCGAGGAGGATCATCTTCAACAAAGAATAAGCCAAATGATCCATTTACAACAGACGAGAGACGAGGTTTTTCAGAATACCTTAAGGCTACAAGAGAGAATTAAGAAAATCTATGATTGGAAGGCAAAGGCAGATAAGTTTCAGATTGAAGACATAGTGATAAAGTGGGATGCTAGAAATGAGGGCAAAGGCAAGCACAAAAAGTTCAAGAATCTATGGAAGGGGCCATATAGAATTGCTACATATCAAGGTCAAAATGCTTTTCTCCTCGAAGAAATGAACGGGGAAGATTGTCCAGGAGGGCCGGTCAATGGTTGGCTACTGAAACAGTATTATCTTTGAGAAGTTTTCTGTTGTCATAATTTGTCACTGTACATGCAATTTTATTTCCTTCATTGCAAAGTCTGTACTATCATCATTCATTGAGTTTTGGGCCCGAAGTGAAGGCTATAAAACTGAAGGTTTGATTTCATTTTTTGGTTATTTAGTGTGGGTTGTTTGAGTCAGTTTTGAGCGAGTTTTCAGTCTTGTAATTGTTTTGCGAAAAGATATTGGTTTTAGTTTTCTGAAGTTATTGACTCATTTTTCTCAATGGAAGAGGCACTAGTCTGTTTTCCAGAGATCTGTGGTTCTTGGCACCTCCCAGTAGCTACCATCCCCATTGGAGCCAATGTTAGTGTCACTATCTTCATCCCTCCATGAGTGATCAAATTTCTCGTTTTTGCATGCATTTTAGGTGTCCCATCCAATCAACTGCATTCCATTAAGTAATGGATCAACTGATGGTAGCGATTCATTATCTAATTTCACTCATCATCTTTACCTGCTAGCCTATTTTCACATATTCAGGTCATTTACAGTCATTTTTTGTCATTACATTTGTAAAATTCATTTTTAGGGTTTTAGGTCTCATTAGGTCTAGGGTTTGCCACCATGGTCATCAAAAACTCAATAAAGGGTCAACAGGCACATGAGGAGGTCTAATAAGTTCACAAAATCAAAATTTCAATGATGATATGTTCAATACGTGGTTTTTACCTCAAAACTATGTTTTGAGGTGAAAGGAAGTTCTTATTCCTATGTATAAAATTTTAATGTAATTTCAATTTTTTCTATATATAATAAGTTCAAAGCTACTGCCCTTACTCACCTTGCCAACTCCAACCACTGCAGACAAAAACACAAGCATCAATGCATCAGTTTACCAAGTGATTAAGAAAGTCAAATTCACTGGAAAAACATAGCTCAAGACCAAAAGTGACTTTGACATTAGAAAAGTGGGTTTGAGATAAGTGAAAATTAAAAGTCATCCATATTTAAAGTGAAAAGGGTCCTGTTTATCATTTCATTGAGCAAAACTCCTTTGGGGAGTCAAAAATCATGATTTGGAGCCAAGGAGACAAAAATCCTTGTTTTCCAAGCAAACTTGCCTCACGATGCACATCAGAGGCAATGTGTTGTGCATCAGGCAAGCGCTGCGCATCAGAGGCAATCTTGTAGTGTTATTTTGAACGAGCGTTGTGCATTAGGAGGGCGCTGCACATTAGGCCCAGTGTGCTACACATCAGTCCAGATTTTTCTAAATCATTCCAAATCGTGCCATAACCCTCAAATTTGTTACATTTGCATGATACAAGTAAGTAATCATCATCCCAAAGCTGAATTTAAGGTCACATTTGTGTTCTTCATAAATCTTGCATGTGGAAGATGAAACCCTAGCTTGTCATCACTCTTTTGCATTTCATTGAGAAATTTTCATTCCATCATCACAGAAACATCATTAAACCCATTTTCACTCTTTTACTACCCTAAAAAACTCTATTTATCCCATTTTCCCATTACCCACTCCCTTAAAGAAACTAATTCTCTCATGAAACCCTAAATCTGTCACTAAACCCTAGTTTCCCTCACTAAACCCCTCATTCCCCAATTCCATTTCCCAAGAGTAAAATATCTTCATACTCATCACCATTGTCCTCCTTCATTACCATTTTTCATCATACCTTCATCTCATCATTTTCCTAAGACAAGCATTATGGCAAGAAACAGTGACTCAAGCTATGAAGAAGAAAAACAAAGTGACAGTTCAAGAGAAAGGAATGTACAACTTAGGAGACCTCACAAGGGTGGGAAAATAATTAGAGAAGAGCCTATTAGCATTGCTAAACTTCTTGCTTGTCCCCTTACCACCACTTGTTTCAGATACTGATCTTGCTTTGAGTTTTGTGAGATAATTGAGAGGGTTAAGTATCATCATGAATTAGCTAGGCAATTTTTCATCAACATGGAGGATAATATGGTACAACTTGCTGGCATCAATTTCACTCTTTCACAAGCCATTATTGTAGAAGAAACTAGGATGCTAGATGTGGGGAAAAGATGGAATAAAAGACAAAATATTAGCAAACAGAACTATGAACCCTACATTAAAGCCAAATATCATAGTAAATTGGGCAAGGTGTTTCCTTTCAAGTTTTTGGAGGACCGGTATGTTCCACTAATGAAACTCATCATTAAATACTTCACATGTGAGGGAAGGTTCTCGAGACTCTATGCCTATCATATCAGATTGCTTATATATTTTACCAGGGTTAGAATGATGAGTATACCATACTTCATTTGCAACAACATAGAGAGGCTCACTATGCTTGCAAAGAGAAAACCATACCCACAACAACTTAATAGCATTTATAACTTTTTTGTCATCAATATTATTGTTGTACATCAGCTCACTCAGTTGGGAGTGCCATGGGAAACATTCATTGCCCATGAGATTTTCAACGGGCCTCAAACTTTTACAGAACCTCAAGAGGAAGGTGGACCTTCTAGGTAACAAAGAGAGGATGAAAGCAGAACTAAAGAGGCTCACATTCTTGTGTTTATAACTTATGAAAAGGGCACAAGAAAACTTTTTTCACCTGCTAAACGAGTATTATCTACACCAGGGATGGAAGTGGTCTCGTTCTCCTCACTGGACAACAAGAAAATTCTATCTTCACCTAGGGTGAAAGGAGCTTTGCCTTCTTCTTCAGCGGAATAGGTACAGGACAGAGGAAATAAACCATTTCATGATGAAGGGCCTTCTGAAGGCCAAGATAGGGATTTTATTTTGGTTGAGGAAGAGGACACTAATTTGGGCTCCCAAAGCTCAGGACTCAAGGATGTGATCATCAAGGAGAAGGAAGCTAAGATCCAAGCCTTATCATTTGACCTTGAGAGGGGTAAATGGATCATTAAGTACCTTTAGCAATAGAACAAGCAATTTGAGGAGAAACAAACAATTATGGAGTTGCAAACCATAAGGGAAACCCGACAAGTGGAAAAAAGAAGGAAAATCAAGCTGACTTCACTAGAGCAAGAAATAAAGGCTGACCGAGAATCATGGTTGGAAAGAGTGAATATCCACCTTGAGAAGCTTCTAGATAAGGCTAATAAGTAGAAGAACATGTTGCGCCACATGGCCTATCACTATTTGGCCCACAACAAAATTTGCAGGACAAGAATAAGAAGCTTAAAAGCCAAGTTAGGGAGAGCCTTAAAAGCTAAAAAGGAGCAAGATAAAATTACAGTCTTGGTTGTTGCTTCCTTGGCTCAAAAAAGAAATTGATAAGCTTACCTCTTGCCAATTTGAAGCAATTTGGATAAATTTCTTTCATTTCCTAAATTTTAATTGCAAAACACAGGAAATTTCCTTTGCTGGGTAGCGCCACTGGCACTGCGCATTAAGCTAGTTGGGGATTTTGAAGAATGGGTTAAATTTTTTGATTCCTAATGAAAAGATATGAAAACCCAGAAAGTTTCATGAATTTTGGAGATATGGGTCACTTAAAGGCAAAAAACACCTCAAAAATGCCCTTTCTACCACTTTTTAGACCCACAAGAAGCAGTCTTGGGAGAACTGATTTTTGAAGGGGAAAATGGACACCAAATCCAAAAATTCCACCTATCCTAGAAATTAGACAAATAAACCTTTCTAGCAAGCCATATTTGAGTAAATTAGGTGAAAGGAAAGGCCTTCAAACTTAGCTTGGAAAAATTGTTGCACATTAGGCAAAATTTTGCCAATTTTGCTCAAAAGCTCATATTTTTGCCTACTTTTCTACCAATATGACTTTTCTTCTCTCATGGTCAAATTCATGATGTAATATGATGTAAATTGTTGTACTGTGATGTAAAAATGATTAAAAATGACTTAAGGAGGTAGATACATCATTTTAACGTGGTTTTGAGTTGAATGAATCAATTTCCATAGTTTTAGAGGCAAGTTGTTCCACTCCCTATTTTTCAGTTCCTAGTTTAGATCTTTTTGAAATAACTCCTTGAATCATGGCCTCAACCCCTGATGGCTAGCATAGGTGGTTTTATGCCTATTTATTGTAATTTCTTAGTCATTTGCCAAGGTTGGACTCTTGTGGACACATTGAGCTACTTTGAACATCAGTTCTGCAGTTTGGCAAGGAAATAAACGAGGGTTTTGCAACATTTTTTGGGATTCTTGTGGTAGTGTGAATTAGCATTGTTTTCTTCTCTATAGCTCAGTTGATCTTATGTTTATGTGTGCCTTCATCTCTCTCAATTTCCATAACTGAATCAATCGAGTGTAAAAGGTAGAATCCATTGCTGTTTTAGTGCTCTACCTTAGGGTTTATTTAGTTTTACATGTTTTTTATTGTCTCAAGAAGACTCATGACACTTGCATGCCCTCTCTAGCTCCTCACCAGTATTTAGACTCACCATTACACTCATTTCAAAGTGCTAAAATACTTTCCTACCTCACCCCACAGAAAACTCTGCAAATCTGTGTTGATTTCCCAGACCCAAAGCTGCCTTCCTCATTTGATCTAGCAACCAATCATTAAAATCAATCAAATTTCTCTGAGAAAACTTACCTAGTCTAAAATTAGTATTCATATCAGTCATCTCAACCCTTCCTTGATATATTTTCATTCAGATTGACAAGGAGAGAGCCCTCTGCTGACCTGGTAGGGCTAGCTATTAGGTTAAGCGTGGTTTGATGTTACCCTAGACTTGTGTTTCTCAGCCTGAGGTAGATTTAGGCCCTAAAGAGATCACCGAGAGGGAATTTTTCACAATTATTATATTCTCTAAATGTAGCCATATGGAGTATTGGAAGGCACGACATGATGCAAGAAGCTCACTTCCATAGTTGTCGCCAACTCTAGCAGACCAATAGAATCTATAGAGAACAGAAGGGTCGAGTTTGAGTAACACACCAAAACCATAATCTCCATCGGATGAGGCACCCTCAAAGTAGCAGATCCTGAATCTTCCATTCAAATTAATAAACAAAATGGATATGGATGTCGCTTTATGGTACAAGGGACCAATATCCATTAATAATGTCACAATCCAGAGAGAAGAAAACATATAGTAGAGGGAATTCCTTCAAAGATCAACTTTATCTTTGTTTCAAGATATCCAAATGCCCCAAACGATATATAAAGGGATCACTTTAGAAACAATGGCTTGGAGGGACCACTAGTCAATGCACGCTGTTATCACTCAGGTTGTCCCTAGGCTCCTTATAGGGATACGGCCGAGGTAACCA
Source organism: Pinus taeda (assembly GCA_000404065.3). Classification (NCBI taxonomy): domain Eukaryota; kingdom Viridiplantae; phylum Streptophyta; class Pinopsida; order Pinales; family Pinaceae; genus Pinus; species Pinus taeda. The sequence continues at coordinate 114,987 of APFE030945870.1, read as the reverse complement.
CAAACCAATCTTTGGATTGCAGGTTCTAGCCCACCTACAATCAGAGAGGGCTCTCTCTTTAATGATTCAACTTTGTTGATGATTTTAGGCTAGCTTTTGGCTCATGGGTTTTTTGTTTGTGTTTTGATGGAAGGTAGGAATCTCAAGCAAAGAGGCAAGGTAAGGTGTGATAAGTTTCAAACCATTGGGTGTGGAGTCATGGATTAAGGCTTGCTATAGCGTCTTCTTGATCACAAGAGGATTAAGGAGCGAGATAGCCACACATGATACAATTAACAAGCTATCGAAGGGATGGAATGATGGAAATTAGGTATGAAAGGCAAAGGAGAATCATTTCATCATGCTGAAAAAGAGGAGAAATGGATGAATGGTGATCTAGGAGCAGTTAAGAATTCCTAAATTCTCATTCATATGTGAAAGAAACAACATAAACAAGATCATTTAAGTATACGTGCTCATAGTTGTTTCTGATGAAAACATAGAGAAATGCAGAAATTGAACTTAAGGTGTAGTGAAACAAATCTTAAGCTATTCTTTTTTCCTGCAATTTAGAAGGCGGAACGGTGGTAAAAACATGAAAATTAACAGAGGAGAGAAACACTTATTGAATCATGTAGAAGCACAGGAATTCCGTAATCACTCCTTGGCCAATTGAACACATCAAGCAGTTTCAAAATCCACGCTCTCAGCAATCTTTGATTATAGAAAGTATGACAGTTACAATGCGGGTCTTTGCTTGGAGAAAATGCTGGGAAGAAAATTAAGTAATGTCTTCGACTCACTAACTAACCAACCTACCAACCAACCAACCCCTCACTACATTGTTCAGGGTGGTATATATAAGCAAAATATCAGAAGGACATTCATTACAATTGACCTAAACAGGTCTGCTAGAAAAGCTCTTCAAAAATCTAAGTGTTGCTGGAATTAAATGTAGGTAAGTCCCTTTGGCTGCACTAGAGGCAGCTGAATCAGAAAAGACTACAATGTGGCCCTTGGAGGCTTGATGCGGTGCTGCTAGGATGATTGTGCTTCAAGATCTGTAGTTCTGCTTTGGTGCGAGTTAAATGTGAAATGATTATGATTTGAGGGCTTTGAGTGGCTTCACCCTCTTTCTTTGACTCTGCTGGAAGGTATTAAATGTTCTCCTGCTCCGGGATGCTGCTTAAGATTTTCACTGATACTCTTTGCCGCTAGATTGATGGCTTCCATTGCCTATTGATACTATTTGACACGCTTCTACCTAATGATTTGACCTGATACACTTTAAACTCTGTCATTGGTCCTCTGCTGTCTTTAAACCAGATCAATTTGGTACGATCGAGCGATTTTCGGGCTTTTTCGGTGCACAATGGGTCAAGGAATAAAAAGATTCCGCAAAGATTCCCTAAAACGGCCTATTTCCCATAGCGATGCGTGATTAGCGCTTTGCGCTAATCGCGCATCGAAAACTGCCTCTGTTTCTTGTTCTCGAGCTCCGAAGTGCGATTTCTCTTCCTGCACAAATTTTTGGCTTTGTGGCTGCTGACGTCAGCATGACGTCAGCACTACGGCAGATGACGTCAGCCTGCGGTGGGTCCCTGGTACAGAATTGACATGGCAAGGTGCTGCTACTGAAGGCGATGCGATGAACTTCTCCGATGCGATCGCAATATCGCATCGGCGGGGAACAGGAAGGTAGTTTAATTGGACATTTGGCGCTTGCGACTGCCGACTGTCGATGTCGCGATATCGTGTCGGGTGGTGACGGACGGGTCATAACTCACATGGAGAGGATGCTGCAATCTTGCGATGCGATCTGGCTTTCTATGGTCTGCGGAGTGTTAAGGAAGTCAGCAAGGGTTTTGTTGCGGTCGGAAGGAGTAAGTAAGTGGGTGTGAAAGGCATTTGAGGCTTCGGAAGGGGTCCGATCCTCTCAAAGGGATTTTATACTCTCGAAGGAGTCCATTGTATTTGGAAGATGGTTTGAAGGGGCAGCGTGAGGGTTCTTGCTAAGTTTCAGGTAAACTGAGCAATTCCCAGGGGTACTTATGGTTATTTTTCAACCAGGGGGAGGGATATTTACATAGGGGATGATTTACATAATATTAGTAGGGGGATGGGAAAATATAGGGAGCTAAATAATAATGTCAATAGTTAATATGGAGATGGTAAGGAAGCGCTAAGTTCAGGAGAACTTAGGCTGTTACATGGGGATTGAACCTTTTTCAGAGAGAGTATGGAACAGCCTTGAGTAAAGCAGATCTTCACCCAAGCAAATGCTATGAAAATGATGGAACTTAAAAGGTATAAAGCAGATCTTGACCTCTTTTGGGGGAGTTAGTTAATGATTGGGGGAAAGTGGAGAAAGGGAGTTAGTTATACCTATTTTTGAGCTTCTAGCATAGAACTGCCTGCTGATTGTGTCCTGAGCAAAGATGACGCCTGGAAATCTGGAACTGATCAGCAATTAGGATTTAGCAACCTCAAAACTACCTACCCACCCTACTTACCTAACCTTTTTTCTTCTCTTGATTTGGGTGCACTTAGACTTGCAAAGCCATCATTCCATTTTTTCTTTTCATGCTTTCCTATCTACAAACTACCCTTATTTCATCCGAGGGCCCAGATTAAATTGTTGGGCTCCTTTGATTCTCTACCTATCTAAGAATCTGCCAAGATTAAGCTGTTTGGACAGATTTACATTCTCTATATTCTATAACAGGAATTTTAAATGTAGGGAGACCAAGATTAAGCTATTTGGGCCTCCCTTTAACTGAAAATTGGCGATACCGGAATAACTTCTCAAAAATTTGGAAGGCAATTAAATGAACTCTGAGTAGCCTTCTTCGCTTGGAGACTGTTAAGAAAATATGGAGCATTGCAGCATGCAAAGTATGACATATTTGGCCTGTAAAAATGTCAATAATGAAATATGAGTAACCTGCTGCAGCAGGAGGCTAACAGTGGCTCCACTTGGGGATGGTTTCTCCTTGTGAGAAGCCAAGAACAGCAGGTCAGAATGCCTTAGTCTTTAGTTGTTGCTGTTTTCTACAAAATTATCTCCGCCGACTGCCTTATTAATCCTACCTACCTACCCTAACCAGCACTTACTTTGCTGTCAGGTGGGATCAAATAACCAGTGCAACCACTTAAGCAACTTAAGAAAAGAATGACCTCGCTAACTGATTGTTAATGAACTTAAAAGCATCATTCGGTCATGTGCCCTCATAATCAAAATTGAGGCATGGAAAGGCTGCTGCTGATGTATTTGGCTCTCCCAGAGAAATCATGCTAAAGAACTTGAGTTAAGAAGAAGTTCCATGTAGTCTGGAATAGGATCAATAAAAACATTATGTAGGACAGTTTCTTCTGGGCTTTCATGGTCGGATGGAATAGCTGCATCATCGGTAATAAGCCCTGCAACTAATTCTTCTGTCTTTGCTTTGAAACCAAAATTATACTCCATCTCTGAATCAGAAGGTAGCACTATTTTCCTCTGACTTGGGGAAGGAAGACTTCAGCAGAATTCTTGGCCTTCTTGGTCAGATGGAATGCCTGCGTCCTCGGTAATAAGCCCCGCAACTAACCCTTCTGTCTTTGCCTTGAAACCCAAATCATACTGAATCTGTAAGTCAGGAGCTAGCACTATTTCTCTGTGGATTGGGGGAGGAAGATTTTGGAAAAATTCTTTAGGGTCGCGGAAACTATATGATTGTATTTGAGATTCCAAGAGTGCAATTTCATTTTCATATCTTTCAACAACTAACTTAAGAAAAAGTTTATTCGGGCGGCTTGCTGTTTTTAACAACATCGATTTGAAAAATTCTTCATTAAGCTCAAATTCTGATAAACTTTTCCTGAATTCATCTAAAGCTTCATCAAACGAAAGATCTTCCAAGAACTCGGTCATTCTGTCTCACTATTAATGCTTTGGAATATGGACTATTTGGCTTAAAATTGGTTTGTTCCTCAGTGGAGCCTTTGATTGAAATTGAAGTGGAGTCACCAGGTGGATGCCTTGACTTTGAAGTGCCTGATCTCTATCCACCATCAAAGATCAGAACCAAACATGAAAAGCTCTGAAGAAAAGGAGCACCTTCTCCAGAAAGTGGGGTTTATAGAAATGAGAAAAGCGATTTAGATCCCCAGTGGAGAACACAGGTCGACCGAGACTTTCACAAGTCGGTTTCTTCCTCTGTAGGGATGTAGACTGGTTTCATGAATTTATCTGAGGAGGTCCCCAGTGGAGTCGCCATTATGTTATCACTCAGGTTTTTCCTAGGCTCCTTATAGGGATACGGCCGAGGTAACGACAAACCAATCTTTGGATTGCAGGTTCTAGCCCACCTGCAATCAGAGAGGGCTCTCTCTTTAATGATTCAACTTTGTTGATGATTTTAGGCTAGCTTTTGGCTCAGGGGTTTTTTGTTTGTGTTTGGATGGAAGGTAGGAATCTCAAGCAAGGAGGCAAGGTAAGGTGCGATAAGTTTCAAACCATTGGGTGTGGAGTCATGGATTAAGGCTTGCTATAGCGTCTTCTTGATCACAAGAGGATTAAGGAGCGAGATAGCCACACATGATACAATTAACAAGCTACCGAAGGGATGGAATGATGGAAATCAGGGATGAAAGGCAAAGCAGAATCATTTCATCATGCTGAAAAAGAGGAGAAATGGAAGAATGGTGATCTAGGAGTAGTTAAGAATTCCTAAATTCTCATTCATATGTGAAAGAAACAGCGTAAACAAGATCATTTAATTATACATGCTCATAGCTATTTCTGATGAAAACATAGAGAAATGCAGAAATTGAACTTAAGGTGTAGTGAAACAAATCTTAAGCTATTCTTTTTTCCTGCAATTTAGAAGGCGGAACGGTGGTAAAAACATGAAAATTAACAGAGGAGAGAAACACTTATTGAATCATGTAGAAGCACAGGAATTCTGTAATCACTCCTTGGCCAATTGAACACATCAAGCAGTTTTGAAATCCACGCTATCAACAATCTTTGATTATAGAAAGTATGATAGTTACAGTGCAGGTCTCTGCTTGGAGAAAATGCTGGGAAGAAAATTAAGCAATGTCTTCGACTTACTAACTAACCAACCTACCAACCAAACAACCCCTCACTACATTGTATAGGGTGGTATATATAAGCAAAATATCAGAAGGACATTCATTACAATTGACCTAAACACATATGCTAGAAAAGCTCTTCAAAAATCTAAGTGTTGCTGGAATTAAATGCAGGTAAGTCCTTTTGGCTGCGCTAGAGGTAGTTGAATCAGAAAAGACTACAATGTGGCCCTTGGAGGCTTGATGCAGTGCTGCTGGGATGATTGTGCTTCGGGATCTGTAGTTCTGCTTTGGCGCGAGTTAAATGTGAAATGATTATGATTTGAGGGCTTTGAGTGGCTTCACCCTCTTTCTTTGACTCTGCTGGAAGGTATTAAATTTTCTCCTGCTTCGGGCTACTACTTAAGATTTTCATTGATACTCTTTGCCGCTACATTGATGGTTTCCGCTGCCTACTGATACTCTTTGACACGCTTCTACCTAATGATTTGATCTGATACACTTTAAACTCTGTCATTGGTCCTCTGATGTCTTTAAACCGGATCAATTTGGCACGATTGGGCGATTTTTGGGCTTTTTCGGCGCACAACGAGTCAAGGAATAAAAAGATTCCCCAAAGATTCCCCGAAACGGCCTATTTCCCGTAGCGATGCACGATTAGCGCTTCACGCTAATCGCGCATCGAAAACTGCCTCTGTTTCTTGTTCTGGAGCTCCGAAGTGCGATTTCTCTTCCTGCACGAATTTTCAGCTTTGTGGTTGCTGACATCAGCGGTACGACAGATGACGTCAGCCTGCGGTGGGTCCCTAGTACAGAAGTGACATGGCGAGGTGCTGATACTGAAGGCGATGCGATGAACTTCTCTGATGCGATCGCAATATCGCATCGGCGGGGAACGGGAAGGTATTTTAATTGGACATTTGGCGCTTGCGACCGTCGACCGCTGATGTCGCGATATCGCGTCAGGTGGTGACGGATGGGTCATAACTCGCATGGAGAGGATACTGCGATCTTGCGATGCGATCTGGCTTTCTATTGTCTGCGGAGTGTTAAGGAAGTCAACAAGGGTTTTGTTGCGGTCGGAAGTAGTAAGTAAGTGGGTTTGAAAGGAATTTAAGGCTTCGGAAGGGGTCTGATCCTCTCAAAGGGATTTTATACTCTGGAAGAAGTCCATTGTATTTGGAAGATGTTTTGAAGGGGCAGCGTGAGGGTTCTTGCTAAGTTTCAGGTAAACTGAGCAATTCCCGGGGGTACTTATGGTTATTTTTCAACCAAGGGGAGGGATATTTACATAGGGGATGATTTACATAATATTAGTAGGGGGATGGGAAAATATAGGGAGCTAAATAATAATGTCAGCAGTTAATATGGAGATGATAAGGAAGCGCTAAGTTTAGGAGACCTTAGGCTGTGAGAAGGCGATTGAACCTTTTTCAGAGAGAGTATGGAACATCGTTGAGTAAAGAAGATCTTCACCCAAGCAAATGCTATGAAAATGATGGAACTTAAAAGGTATCAAGCAGATCTTGACCTATTTTGGGGGAGTTAGTTAATGATTGGGGGAAAGTGGAGAAAGGGAGTTAGTTATACCTGTTTTTGAGCTTCTCGCATAGAACTGCCTGCTGATTGTGTCCTGAGCAAAGATGACGCCTGGAAATCTGGAATTGATCAACAATTAGGATTCAGCAACGTCAAAACTACCTACCCAACCTACTTACCTAACCTTTTTTCTTCTCTTGATTTGGGTGCACTTAGACTTGCAAACCCATCATTCCATTTTTTCTTTTCATGCTTTCCTATCTACAGACTACCCTTTTTTCATCCGAGGGCCCAGATTAAACTGTTGGGCTCCTTTGATTCTCTACCTATCTAAGAATCTGCCAAGATTAAGTTGTTTGGACAGATATACATTCTCTATATTCTAAAACAGGAAATTTAAACCTAGGGAGACCAAGATTAAGCTGTTTGGACCTCCCTTTAACTGAAAATTGGCGATACCGAAATAACTTCTCAAAAATTTGGAAGGCAATTAAAAGAACTCTGAGTAGCATTCTTCGCTTGGAGACTGTTAAGCAAATATGGAGCATTGCAGCATGCAAAGTATGACATATTTGGCCTGTAAAAATGTCAATCATGAAATATGAGTAACCTGCTGCAGCAGGAAGCTAACACACGCTACAATGGAGGATAGGTGAGTATGGTTATTGATACCAAGGATAAGAGGGACCTCAATTCAAATAGCAAGGTCCTCAATTCAAATAGCAGCGACAAAGGGGCAATGGATAAATAGATGGAACTTGTCCTAGAATGAGTTTGGCATAGAATACATCTCTGAGGCCCCACAAACCCTTTTTTCAGCAATTGGTCCCAGGTGAGGATACAGTTGTGTAAATCGAACTAGGAGAAGCATTTAGTGTATAAAGGCACTTCGCAAAGCCAAAAATTTGTGGTTCAGCCTACAAGGAGAAGAGTGTTGATAATCAAAGAAATGTAATACACTTCCTTGGCCACAATGTGCCCATTCAGAATCTTCCCACCTCAAACGTGCTAATGACGACAATAAGAGAACGAGATACTAGCATGTGTGAAAACAATTCAGAAAGATTCTCGTTTAGCATCCAAGACATCGCGAATACCAACCTATCTAGCATGAGGCTAAATTGGAGTGGAAAAAGGAAATGGAATGTCCATTCTAAGGCCGAGGAGATTATGAAATACCAGCGTGTTGAGAATATGACTCAAGGGCATTGATAATACATGGCAACCCAACATATCTTTAATGGCATTGGTGCCAAAAAAAAATTGTTGTCAATCACCCACAAACCACCTAAAATTATTGTAGAGGCACTTAACAAGATGTTTGAGACTATGCAGATATATGATGTGTTGAGATTCAATCGTTAACCCGTTCCTCTAGGCTCTACAAGTTGATATATATATATTAAAAGCCAGATACTATATCAAAAACAAGACAAGCATCAAATACATATTTTACATATAATTGGTAGAAGCCAACATCTAAACCTTGTAACAAAAATATAAGCATTGTAACAGTCAGCCTAAAAAACTGTTACATCAACAGTATGCTAAAAAGCAGCCAGGGAAATGATGGCAAAGTAGAAGGAGTATGTCAGAATTCAAAAGATATCCAAAGATATAGCAAAATCAGGGCGATAGTAAGATAATACCCAATAGATAAGTGTTATAGACATTTTTGGGCACTTCAACCCCAATCACAAATGTCCATAAATTGAGGGCTCTTAAGTCCCTAAAAGGGTTGCTTCACTGCCTAAAGGAACAAGGTCAACTAATTACATCATCTCCCAGAATTTCTCCACTGAAAACTCCTCATAAATGGTCAAAACTGGACCATACTGAAAGCTCCATGTAGAGGGTGTGATGCATATCACCTTCCCAATGTACAGGGTGTGATGCATACTATTTTTCTCCTCTGTAGGGTGCGATGGTCGGGAATGGACAAATGGCAGGGACCAAAATGCAAGGTGGAAAATCATGGAATCTTCCAGAAGCTTCCCCTCTAACACTTGCCTCTCCATTTTCGACCAGGGATGATTAAGAGATCTTCATTCTCCAAGTGGAAGCATGAACTAACAGAGAAATGACACTAATCAAGATCCCAAAAGATGACTCACCTCTCTGTAATCATCTATATATGGATCCCTCTTCACAGAGATCTAGAGGCTGGAATTTCGTAACTTATAGAGAAGTGCTATTGGTATTCTGGTGTACATTCACAGTGTTGGATAATTTTTCTTTGCTTGAGGTGAAGAAGGGCTTCTTAGCTGGAGGATGATGTTGGGTCAGAGCTGCTCATGGTTGTAATCCTATTGCTACTTTTTATCTGAATAAAGTTATTCTTGTTTCCTTCCATATTCTGGTGTCCTTGTTTATATATGCTTGTATATGGTTAATGTACATCTGATCTTGCATTATTTATGAATTTAGATCCTTGTTTCTTGCATAGTAGTATGTTGTTGTGGTTCTACAGGTCCTTTTCAAGCTAAGCAGACAAAGAGCGAGCAGCAAAACTCTATCAAGAAGGAGAGGGAATCGAGCACAAGACTCAGGTTGGCCCTCTTGGTTCTCCTCTCATCTATTTTCATAAAAGGAATCAATAGTAGACTTTGATTGTTTATTTCTAAGATAGCCACCCATCTTAGTGGGAATAGCAGCATTCGTGTGGACACTATTCCCGTATAACAAAATGGAGACTCCGCTGGGGAGCGACTAGATTACTTGTTAGCCTACCTATCCTTGTTTCTTTTATAAACATACAGACGAAGCCTGAAGTCAAGCCAGCTAACCTTCAAACTGCATTTGTCATACAAATGCAAAGTAGATCAATGCTGCTTCAGTCAATCTTCGGGTTTTTGTTTATAAATTAAACAATAGATCTGCAAGCAATCTAATTGCCTTTAGTAGTGGCTTTAGTAACCTCTTAAATCACCACTGTGTTTTTACATACATTGATCTGTACTTATTCAACTTAAACACCTGAACTAAACTGCAAACTGTGAGTGAAGTCTCGTTCAAAGTCTCACACTGTAACCATCGCACCCTACCTTCAAGGCAGCCTGTATGCATCGCACTTCCGGAATGGAGTAACTACGTTTCATACTGAGTTCACTGTGTAACAGGTGTGATGGTTAGGGAGGATTGAATTTGCCTTCCAACTGTGGATTTTTCTCACTGTTTTCAGTCTTATTCAAGAACTTTTGCTGTCTGTAATCAGTGTGCTTCTGTGAATACCCCCTTCTCTAGCATTATTCCGCCTCCTTAGTGCAAAGAACTATAAACGTTTTTTATGTATTGTGCGTCATTTTAGTTCTCTTTTGCAAAAAGTAACATAGTCGAACTGTCGTCTCGAGATATGAAAGTGTCGTACCTGTCGTTTTCAGTTTTAGAAAGAAATTCCATTATTTTAGATAGTTGATTATACAGTTACGATTGCACAAGATTTGATTTACTAGTTTTCAAGTGTCGAAAAGCAATTTTCATTTCAAAATCGCAAAGTGTCTCTCTTGTTTTCACTTCGTTTTGAAAAAGAATTTTGTTGAGTACAGTTGCTTTAAAAGTAATTCAGTTTTGCACATAGTTTTCTTAGTGTCATTTACACATTAAGAGAGCTGGAAACCAATACATGCATGTGCATTTGCATCTTGAATGCTTGGCTTGATTTAGGACTGTGCATATTAGTGTGTGCTCTATGCTCTGTGAAGAAAAGATGCTTGACTTTCTTCCCCTTAGTAGCTAGGATTTTCATTGCTGAAAGAAGATAAAACGTCTGTTTATCATCTTAGACTGCATTTAGGAATTATACATACATCACGTGGTGAACCTGAAGGGAAAACTGCTAAGAAAGATCAACTTAAAATAAATCTCAATGAATCTAACAACGCTTTGGAACTTAACGCAACATCTAGAGGTCTAGGCTAGAGACGTATTTCGGCGTCGTAAAGCTTGGTAAGTATTGCTTTCAGTGCTGGTTGGGTGATTCCTCCACTCTGAGACGATAAGTGCCAGTACGGACTTGTGCTCCCATATACCATCGCGTATATATTGGGAGACCACTATAGGCTGCATCCTTTATCCTTAGGAAGCCGTGTCTGCTACCCTATTGATCGTAATGCACTGAACACAACATTCGGGAAGACTGACTTCTGTACCGTAAAAAGTATTATGCAGTTTTATGATTGGTTTGGTAATCCTCTCTACCTAAATCTCTAGAGAATTCCATTTTGGTCCTTTTCAGAATCCTTAAAGGAAAAGGTCTTCTGAGCGCTTGTCACTTCAAGCTCAATAAAAATTGAAGGCAACTAGAGTCATCTTTTGTTTTTTCTCGACTCTCTAAAATTGAAAAAAAAAAGTTGTGTCCAAGCGTCTAAAAAATTTATTTTAATCGGAATAACGTCAAAAATTCCCCCGTTGATCTTCAGGTTGAGAAAATGGAGTCTACCAACCAAGGATTTCCCCATGAAGGAAATCCTAGTCCCTTCCTATCTTGGGGAGATGTTGGTCCACCCCATATGGCCACTTTGTCACTTCCAGGATTGACAATTGGTTTGCCAGTCTGGCTCTTCTCTACCTTTGTCGTTCAGAATCCCACAATTCCTTAATAGTCTAACCAGCAACCTTACGACACTAGAGTTTCCTCCCAAACTTCTACCTCATCTGATTCTCCTTCTCCTCCTTCCTCTTCGCTTGACAAAGCCGATAAAGCTAAAAGTCAAGTAACTGAGAAGAAGAAGAAGCAGAAAGAGAAAAAGGAAAAGAAGAAAAAGGAATCAAAATCGAAAGGGAACAACCAAGTATCGTCTAGCAAAAATCCACACACTGCATAGTCAAAACCTAAATCTCCTTGTGTCATTTGCAATGGAGACCACTTTCACCTAGATTGTCCCTGTATCCCTTGGATCTTAAGGGACTAGTCTCCTCGTTTGCACAACTCGGTAGCATCAACCTCTGGTGGTCATGTTGAATGCTCACCGTCAACCAGTGAAAGTGAAGCACATGGACAAATAAGGAATCCTAAACTTCCTTGTAAGTTGTGTGAAGGAGATCACGTCGTACACCATTGTCCCTTCCTTGAAGAGGCTAAAAGAGTTTTAGATAATCGTCCGGTTTCACCGTTACGACTTCCTCCTGGATATCAAAAACTCTTGGCGAGCCCTCCACCAGTTGAAAATCCGGCTGACCAATCCTTGTGGTCAGCCAAAGCACATATCATTCAAAATGAACCCTCGAAATCCATACAAGACGAAAGTCAAAGGGTCGATATGGCAGTTGACCCGGTATTGCCTTCAGAGTGTTCATCTTCGAACGATACCGCCACTGAAGAGAAAAAGAACGACACCATTCAAATTCTTTTCATCAACACTGACTCCGATGAGCTTGGGGGCAGTCCTCTCGTTCCTTTACCACAAAAAGGAAGTTCATCAGAGTCCTACCCGGCCGTCTATTCGGTCCCACCACCAAGCAACCTCGTTGTTTCCTTCGACTGGAATCTACTAGGCAGACCCCGTTTGCCAGCCAGTGTACCATTCAGAATTATTGTACAAGCTTACAAAATGGTCATGGTTCGTACCATCATTGATGAAGGGGCTTCTGTGAGTATCCTTTCCTCAACTGCTTGGAAAGCGCTTGGTTCGCCATCGCTTTTACCTGAAATGAGAAATCTAACAGACTTTGACAAGGGAACCAGTCGACCTTTAGGGATCCTTCCAAATGTGCCCATTACTTTGAGAAGGAAAATTGTTCACATGAACTTTATGGTAGTTCAAGGACCTTTAGATTACAATCTACTCCTTGGACACGACTATATTTATTGCATGGGAGCCATCGTCTCCTCACTCTTTAGAGTAATGAGTTTTCCGCACGAAGGCAGAATGGTCAAGCTCGTAGACCAAATGTCATTCCCCAGTTCACACATCGCAAATAGTCAATTGCCATCCCTGAATGGTCTTTTCACGCAAGAAATGTCTCATCGGTCTCCAGTCCGTCCACCTGATGAGCGTGAGTGATTCAGGAAGATGTGACTGAAACCCAGGGGGCATGCACCCTGGTCTGTTTCGGCAGGGAAACCTTGGGTATATGGTTGATTTCCATGAGGGATATATGACTATTCTAGTGAACCCGTCCTCACAGGAAAATGGGAAAAGACTGGAATAAGATACCTTCGTTAAGGTTATGCCGAGTGACTCCACTCCCCTTTGTCTGTTTCGATAGACATCGCCGAGAAAGAATTTTATTTGCTACACTTATAGAACTTTCTTGGTAACCTGGAAATTTTTCGCTATACTTGGGGGCATGCAAACCTTTCCGCATGCAAGTGAAGAGCGGCTATTTATTTTTTAAAATTTTTTAGGACCTCTAAACCCTTTAAACCTGTAAAAGCTAGTCATTCCTAACTTGCATAAAGAAAGTCCATGGCAAGCTTTAGAGATGTAAGCCACTTCAAAATAGCATCTCGAAGAGACAATTCTTATCATATGACTAGCAAGCAATGTTTCACAAAGTTCAACTCGTTAAAAATAAAATCTCCACGAGCAGTTTTAAGCTTAAAAGTTCAAGCTCGTTAAAAAAATAAACATAAGTCAAGAGCAAGTGTTCTCCCGCGTTTAGCTCATTAAAAAAATGACAGGTAATACCATTGTGAATGCCTTATCGCTGCTTTAGCCTTGGTCGTGTTCTTGCCATCACCTCCACTCTGTTTTTAGCCAATCATTCACCCCCATATGATTGTTTACCCCTTCGAGGAACATCTGCGAAGAGTGATTCTGCTAGCCATCCATGTAACATTGTCGTGATTGGAAAATTCCAAATCTTACCTGGAATCAACTGCTACCCAAAACTATCACTCGTTCCTTGAAAACGAGTCTTATTTAAGCTCTTTTCACCTGACTCGTAAAATATGAAAATATTTTCGAGCGATTGGCCTCTCCGGCTCGTTAAAAGGCATTGAAAGTGCTATCCCTCCTCTATATTTTAATCTTTTTATACCCGAGGGATTATTACACAAAAAGATCGAGCGCTTGTCTTGTTCGGCTCGTTAAAACTGTCAAAACTTCATCCCTTTTGTATTATTTTACACTTTTTCGGACTTAAGGGATTATACAATGAAAAAGAATCTTCAGAGTCTTCTTTCCATTTCTTTCAGACTCTCTAAAATTCAAAGAGGCCGAGTTATCTTTGTCGTTAAACTCGTTAAACTAAATAGCGACAAACTCATCCAACAGGACGAGAACGAGTTTCACTATCGCTAGGCTCGCTAAAATATAGCGACAAGTTCACCCGAAGGGCGGATTATAGAACAAGCATATGTTATCCTCCTCAAGCTTGACAAAAAAAAACAGGTACTAGTCAGCAATGACTGGGGAAAATTGGGAAGGAAACAAGAAGAAACTTTATTGGTAGCAAGTCGCTCTTGAACATGACACTTTCCTTCTGCATCCATGTCAGGTTGGGTTGTTTCGTTCACTAGTCTTCACCATTGGTCCATCACACCATCCATCTCTGGGGTTAACGCTACCAATCCATCGTCAGTGTCACCGATATATTCAAGAAAAGTCATTCAGACAATTCACCTGAGTCTCACCCACTGCAATACATTCATGCTTCATTCCTTCATGACCGCTACCTTGAACCCCCATATCGTCAGTTTGTTTTCACCTCCAAAATCATTTTCTTTGTTCTGTGTCGTTGATGTAGGATTCATTAAGGCCCTCCTACGATGGGTCGCTTCTTGTGGACATCAGCTCATTATCCAAGAAGTTGACTTAGGAACAACCCTTTGAGTACTTTGAAGCTTGCATGCCTCAATGCAAGTTTCTCACTTTCGGTGACAGGTTTACATCAATGACCTTCGACCAAGAGATTTTGCGTGGTGTTCGACGCCAAGTCCCTTTTTCACACCACGTAGATTGTACTGTAGTACCTTGAGGGTCATTGTCATTATTGGTGATTCTTCTTGCGCCTGTTAACAGCTTACATCATTAGCTGGTAATCAGGCGATGTCTTTCCATGTTCAACTCCAAAAACATTTTTCACATGGATCGACTTGTACTCCGAGTGAAGATTGGCCGAGTTTGAAGACCCCAGATCTAGTTTCATCCATCTGGGCTGCGATATATTCAGGAATATAAAAACATCTAGTGTACATCATTGTGGAATAGATGATCATCCAAATCAAAGGATGATGGGTCCATATCATCAGTCTGTCACACAGACGATCATCTGTCATATGTACATGAAAATGAGTTTATAAAGCTAAGCAGGGGAATGCCCCGCCTCAGCCAAATCATAAAAAAATGTTTACAAATAATGTATTGTATTGTATCTTATTACAGGTCGCCTCCCAACTTAGAAAAACTCCAAATCCTCATAGTAAAGCATTTCACCCGACATCAAAAAAGATTAATGACCTCATGCTTTAGGGGGCAACTGTTATAGACATTTTTGGGCACTTCAACCCCAATCACAAATGTCCATAAACTGAGGGCTCTTAAGTCCCTAAAAGATTTTCTTCACTGCCTAAACAAACAAGGTCAACTGATTACATCATCTCCCAGAAGTTCTCCACTGAAAACTACTCATAAATGGTCGAAACTGGACCATACTGAAAGCTCCATGCAGAGGGTGTGATGCATATCACCTTCCCAATGTACAGGGTGCAATGCATACTGTTTTTCTCCTTTGTAGGGTGTGATGGTCGGGAATGGACAAATGGCAGGGACAAAAATGCGAGGTGGAAGATCATGGAATTCTTCCAGAAGCTTCCCCTCTGACACTTGCCTCTCTATTTTCGACCAGGGATGAGTAAGAGATCATCATTCTCCAAATGGAAGCAGGAACTATCAGAGAGAGGAAACTAATCAAGATCCCAGAAGATGATCACCTCTCTTTAATCATCTATATATGGATCCCTCATCACAGAGATCTAGAGGCTGGAATTTTGTATCTTATAGAGAAGTGTTGTTGGTTTTCTGGTGTACATTCATAGTGTTGGGTGATCTAAGCTTTGCTTGAGGTGAAGAAGGGCTTCTAGCTGGAGGATGATGCTGGGTCAGAACATATGGTTGTAATCCTCTTGCTACTTTTCATCTTAATAAAGCTATTCTAGTTTTCCTCCATATTCTTGTGTACTTGTTTATATATGCATTTGTATGGTTAACACACATCTGATCCTGTGTTATTTATAGATATAGATCTTTGTTTCTTCGATAGTAGTATGTTGTTGTGATTCCATAGGTTCTCTTTGAAGCTGGGCAAATGAAGAAGAAGTAGCGAAGCTCTATCAAGAAGGAGAGGAAATCAAGCGCAAGACTCAGGTTGGTCTTCTTGGTTCTCCTCTTGTCTATTTCCATAAAAGAAAACAATAGTAGACTTTACTTGTTTGTTTCTAAGATAGCCACCCATCTTAGTGGGAATAACAGCATCCGAATGGACACTATTCCCGATAACACAACTGCACTTAGGATATGGTTGGGTGTTGTCATCTTTAAGTATGCTAACTTATTGCACAAATGGATGTAATATTATTCATGATCGACATATTGATGCTACCTTGTCATATAGATTAATGTAATGAACTTCATCATTGACATGTTTTCAATACCTAACATTTATTTAGACAAAAAAATGTATTATCACTTTTTAGATTGTATAGGAATGTTGAAGTAGGGGCCCTTGGATGTTTAATCACAAGAGACCATAGAGCTTCATCATTGAACCATGCCAACCAAGATTTTTTTTCGCGAGAGATATTGTCACCTGTTTTTCTACCTATGCTATAGTTTGATTATTTTTTTTTCAATCTTGAGATGAGTTAGTTAATTAGTAAAGGAAGACTATGTCTATGAACTGTATGGAATTTAAAAACACACATAAATAAGATGAATTGTATCAATGTAGTCCATTATAATTTGTAAAAGAGGAAATTAAATTAAATTGAGTTTTTAATATGGACACTTCACATTCTATTCGATGTTCCTCCCCTCTATCTAGGGATCTTCTACTTATATTGATGTAATTGTCTTGGGTGACCGATGATGGCTTGAGTTTCTCAATAACATCATCACTTAATAGCAATATAGTTTTACTATATACATGATATTTACAAATGGTAGGGACCATCACTATGGAGTACTTAAACTAAGCTCATTTCATTACATAATTAGATATTAACCACTTTTCATTAGAGATTGTGCAACTAAGGAATGAATATCTCATCAGGTTTATCACAAGCTGAAAGGGTTTAAGGTTGATTATATTACACTAAAATTATTTAGAGACATATGCACATTTTATTTCAAATTCATGGTGTGTAATGTTAATATATCCTTAGCCAATAAAATTACGATTAGCGTATCCATAACAAAAAAAATTGAAAATGAAGAACTTGATATCAATACCAATTTGGATTAAATAGGTAGCCATGATATGTTGCTTGGCTGTTGTAAAATTGTTAAGTGTGAGTAAGGAGATTCATATCTAGAAGTGATAGAAGTTGTGTTGAAGAATGCAACTAGTGTCGGTCTTCATAATTGTACTTGAGTCATGTTGTAATATATTTTTCAAAAGAATGTATTATTATTGTTATTAAATTGACTTATTAAAGCATGGATTTCATGCTTGGTTCAATGATCATAGGTCAAGTCTCCATTGTAGGCTTCTAGTATTTTTGTTTAAGTCAAAGTCAAATTTATTATGTAAGAATCCCTTCTTGGGTTCATAGTGTCAAAGACAAAAATATATTATGTCATGTCAAAACCTCCTCCATCAAGTCACCTTGCAAGTCAGTCTAGATTGATCCTCTACAAGTCAGCTTCCATAAATTATTCATGTAGTCTCATTTATAGTCAGAAAAAACTATAAATACCCAGATGAACTTGACCCCATCTCACATAGAAAAGTTTGCATATTTTTTTCAGAGTAGTTCGGATTACAGGGAAATGAAGTAAGAACGATTCATAGGGTCGAAGCATTATGTAAATTGTAGGGCTGAAATACCAAGCTCTTACAGGACCAAGACATGATACCATTACAGGGATCAAATTCTTTTGGTGTATTACATATTACCAAAGTTTTTATATAATACATAGATCAAAGTTTTTATTATATATTACAAGGACAAAATTTCTACAAGAACTAAGTTTATTTGATGTATTACAGGGATCAAAAATATACAAGAGACTGGAAATTGCAGAAAGAATGATGACTTAATTGTGGAAGGTTGACTTGATGGAGTAAAGGAGATTGTTTCTAGGCATTGAGTCTAGGTTGTCTCACTTTGATTTGAATCTATTGAAGGAAGAGTTCTTGACTGGGTTTTCCCCTACCTACGGGTTTTGTCCTCAAAATGTGCCTACATCTTGTGTCATCTTTTGTTTATTGATTGGCATTAGTCTTGATGATAAGAACAAGATAATTTGGACGAATAACTAATAATTAAATGTCACAAGATAATTTCATAATAAGAGAAATCAATGAAATACCCTAGTTGTTTCCCTAGTGGATTTCTCAACATGGTATCAAAGATAAGGTTATAAGGGTGAAAATACCTTCTTGTTGGCAGCTGTTTGTGAAGTCCTATTTGAAATCCCTATGAAGTTCAAGTTTACATATTTGGATCTAAATTTAAGAAGTATGAAAAACAAGTGATACAAGTCCTTTCTTGAAGTTTAAGATTTGAAATTCGTATTCTCTTCATATAAGATACTTTTGCTTTGAAATCTGAAGGTTATTCCCAATAATTTTGTGGTGCAAGTTCATTCATAAGGTCTGACTAAAATGTGATTCTCTACCTTGAGATATAATACAAGATTTAAGTTCTGGGGAAATTTGAGATGTATGATTTGATATAAACAAAGGTGTGACAATGAGATATCTTGTACAATAATTCAATTACTCGTCGACTATGAAGCAAGGTTCTTCTTTATACAAATGCAAGTCATATGACTGTGATAATGATAGGAATTACAATGATCATGAAATCTTATCTCTCTCTCTCTCTCTCTCTCTCTCTCTCTCTCTCTCTCTCATATGACTATGATAATGATAGGAATTACAATGATCATGAAAGCTTCTCTCTCTCTCTCTCTCTCTCTCTCTCTCTGACAAATAATAATACACAAGGCATGAAACATTATGACAATATTGCAAAATTTTGAAAAATTCAAGTTGTGTGATCAACATGAAAGCTTCTCTCTCTCTCTCTCTCTCTCTCTCCCTTTGACAAATAATAATACACAAGGCATGAAACATTATGACAATATTGCAAAGTTTTGAAAAATTCAAGTTGTGTGGTCAACATGAAAGCTTCTCTCTCTCTCTCTCTCTCTCTCTCTGGTAGTGGGACAACAAATAACTTAAGACAATGTTGCAACAATGTTGATGACTTAACTGTGATAATGATAGGAATTACAATGATCATGAAAGCCTCTCTCTCTCTCTCTCTCTGGTAGTGGGACAACAAATAATTTAAGACAGTGTTGCAACAATGTTGATGACTTGACTGTGATAATGATAGGAATTACAATGATCATGAAAGCTTTCTTCTCTCTCTCTCTCTCTGGGACAACAAATAATTTCTCTCTCTCTCTCTCTCTCTCTCTCTCTCTCTTTCTCTCTCTCTCTCTCTGGGACAACAAATAATTTCTCTCTCTCTGGTAGTGGGACAACAAATAATTTAAGACAATGTTGATGACTTGACTGTGATAATGATAGGAATTACAATGATCATGAAAGATTCTCTCATAATTTAAGATAGTGTTGCAACAATGTTTATGACTTGACTGATAATGATAGGAATTACAATGATCATGAAAGCTTCTCTCTCTCTCTCTCTCTCTCTTGGGTAGTGGGAGCTATTCTCTCTCTCTCTCTCTCTCTCTCTCTCTCTGGTAGTGGGAGCTATTTGGAAATATTGATCTTTGATATAGTGGTATACTTGATGTGTCATTTTGAATATCTTGAAGGTTAACACCTTGATTCTAATAGATGGTAAATTGGTAGGAATTACAATGATCATGAAAGCTTCTCTCTTTCTCTCTCTCTCTCTCGGAATTACAATGATCATGAAAGCTTATCTCTCTCTCTCTCTATAGGAATTACAATCATCATGAAAGCCTCTCTCTCTCTCTCTCTCTTCTCTCTCTCTCTCTCTTTCAGAATTACAATGATCATGAAAGCTTCTCTCTCTCTCTCTAGGAATTACAATCATGACTCTCTAGGAATTACAATGATCATGAAAGCCTCTCTCTCTCTCTCTCTAGGAATTACAATCATGACTCTCTAGGAATTACAATGATCATGAAAGCCTCTCTCTCTCTCTCTCTCTCTCGGGTAGTGGGAGCTATTTGGAAATATTGATCTTTGATATAGTGGTATACTTGATGTTTGGCTAACATGTGTCATTTTGAATATCTTGAAGGTTAACAGGTAGTGGGAGCTATTTGGAAATATTGATCTTTGATATAGTGGTATACTTGATGTTTGGCTAACATGTGTCATTTTGAATATCTTGAAGGTTAACAGGTAGTGGGAGCTATTTGGAAATATTGATCTTTGATATAGTGGTATACTTGATGTTTGGCTAACATGTGTCGTTTTGAAAATCTTGAAGGTTAACACCTTGATTCTAATAGATGGTAAATTGATACTATTGATATTATTTTTCAAAAGCATGGTAGCCATGATGATAGAAGTGTAACAATGATATTGATATTCATTATCTTCTTGTTGACCTTCGTTATGTTTTTAATGTTCTCAATAATTATGGCTTATGGTAAAATTAAATGCCCTGACTCGATGGATTGAGTTACATGACAAAGAAGTAATGTTGTGATCACGATTCTTGAAGTATAATCCTATTAACCCTTCATGAAAGATAGATGCATGATGTGATAGTGAAGTAGCTTATGCTAACATGTTAGGACCGTGGAGGATATATGTTTGATTTGCTGATGCATGACAATATTGTAGACATGTAGATGACTTGAATAAATATGACTGAAGTGGACTCCCATTCAGAGGGGGAATATCTCTGTAAGATCCTTAAACCTATTACCATTGTAATTATATTTATGTTATTTATTGTTGAAATAAGATTTATGGGCATGAATATACAAATATTTGACATTGTTGATATGCAACAAAGTTCTAATATGAGAAGAGAGAGTTTTCCCTTACTCTAAGCCTTGGTCACATGAACATAAGCTTACAGGTGCATTTATAGCCTCTCAACCACATGGAAGTAAGGTCAAGGGTGCAACTGTAGCCTCCCAAATGCATAGAGGAAGACCTATGGGTGTGACTATGCCTCCAAGGCATAAAAATGAAGTTTTGTGCATGAAATCAAATGTTCATCTGAAGGATGTCAGTGATACAGACATGAAGTAGACAACACCAATTTCTATGAGTAGGGAGGTTTGATTTTTTACAATAATATGAATATGTATACTGAACTTGTGTTTGCAGGTGACTGGGATATGCATATACATCTAGATATATATAATATATATATATATTATATAATATATATATATACTATATATATATATATATATATACTATATTATATATATAATATATATATATATATATATTATATATATTTATATATATATATATATTATTATTATTATGTCATTATCATTTAACCATTGAAAATTTGTGATGCAAGAATTTGACTAGATTTGGATGATTGATATAAATGAGAAGTGTTTGGAGTTTTGACATGATAATTACTTAAGAAATTTCACTTGATGATTGAGATATGTTCTGGACCATATATCTCACTATGATAGAAAATTTGGGATTTGACCTGCTAACTAATGATTTTATTTGACGTCTGATGATTTTCCTTGATAACAATGCTATATGGGCATAGTGACCTTCAATGACTAATATTGGTATTCGATAATTATTTTGTATTGGCCTCGTTCTTAGAAAAATGGTTGAAGTATTGAAAATTGTGATTGAGTATGAAGTAATCTCACAATAAATGGATGGAACCTATTCTTAGTATATGCACTTGCATCTAGTGACTTATATTGTGATCATGAGGATGACTTGTTGAAGCTTGGTTTGATAATTAAATGACAACTTGTTGGCATGATAATTTATGAATTCATGACTTGATGAGAGCTCTACCTGCCACATGGTCTAAAGAATATGATAATGTGATATTTATGAGTTTGATATTAGTTCTGATCTAGCATCTAAACTTTGATAAACTGTTTATGTAAGGCTGAGCATGTTGGTTTGGTAAAGTGTTATGTTTGCAGAGAGAATTGTATGTTATAAGCTCCTCAGTTTTGATGTGTTCGCATTGACAGTTATCTAGTGAAGCCAGGATGATGTGTTGATTCAAACCTCTACTTCAGAAGTATTCGAAGGTGTGATTTTTGGTCTTAGTTTTATATGATGATGGTCCATCATTGATAGGTAATAAGCCTTTGATAATCCGAGTAAGAGGGAAATGGCTTCTAAAGCTCAAAATAATGAATCATGGCATGGTGAACCAATTTCTGAAGTTGGAAAATAAAATCTATATTGCGAAGCCATTTGTTTGAAAGTGGTAAGGAAAATCATTGGACACTTCGATTGAATTTTAAGAATTCGTGAAGAGATATTGTTGAACTTGACTTGGGAACCGTAAGCGGATTGAAGCATTGATGTTCTGATTGAACACTTGTACATATATATTGTACATAGAACCTCAAGTGGTTCATGATTGAGCCACTTCATACACATAGAGTCACCACTGAGCACTCTTAGATATATTTTCATGGGATGATCTATCTTTGACATTATTCTTATGATATGTGACATCATGGAGGTACTGATGATGTTTAGATTTTTATTGATGAGCACTGCTTTAGTATGAGACGTGCCATGATGTTTTGGATGAGAGGTCTATAGATTTAAGCACGACCGAGGTTAAGCACTATTGGAAAATGTAACTATGTATGGTCTTCATTCATGTACTTGAGTCATCATGTAATGTACTTATCAAAATAATAAAGAAAATAATAATAATAATTATTATTATTGTGACTTATTAAAGCATGAGTTTCATGCTTGGGTCACCATGTTATAGATCAAAGTCACCATTGAGGACTTATAGAATTTATTATAAGTCAATAGAGTTATTATAGTTTTAAAGAGACCTTTCTTGGGATTTTGAATCATGTAAAAAGGTTAAGTATTGAGTCAAATATGAATTAAGTAACCTCCACACCATGTTGGCCTAGAAGAAGATCAAGTCAGCCTAAGGACCCTATTCGACCTCACATGGAGCTTATAAATACAAGCTTATCAAATTCATTTGGAGCATCATTCTCAGACACAAGTTTGATATCTCTTGTAGCTAGGAAAAAGTGCGAAGTTCTCTTGTAGCTGGGAAAAACTGCGAAGCCTGTTGCTGGGAAGTTGAAGTGAATGCGAGTTTGGGGAAGTCTAAGGAGATAGGAAAAATCAAAATTTTGGTGCCTCTCTCTCTCTATTTCGTGTCCTGGATTGGCAGATCGAAATATTCCAAGTTTCTCTATTACCGGAAACTTCCAGTTACCAGGAGCTCCTATCTAGTCAAAGTTGCTAGAAGGAGGTCAAAATTCTGGGAGGCTGACTTATTGTGGAGGGAAGGTCTTGTTTTGGTCTAGGGTGAAGAGTCTCAAAGAGTACTATTTAAAGGAATAATTTCTTGACTGGGTTTTCCCCTCGAGGGAAATTTTTTGCTGGCATGGTTTCTACATCTAATGTCTATTGTTTTATGTGTCGCTGCTTTGGTAATTGCTCGATGAACTAAAATAAATAAGATATAAAGAAACGTAATAACAAGAAAGATCACAAGTTATTATCAAGAATGAAAAATATTTCTGCCTTTCTGATTTTCTAACACCATATCAGAGCTTTGGTAAAGAAGGAAGTAAAAGGAAGTCTCAAGCACTTGATCAAGGAACCATTCAAAAGGACTATATTCAAGGAAGATGTATAACACAATCAAGGGAGAGAACAAACTTGAAGGGGTCTCTAACTATAGGTCTTGGAAGAATAGGATTGGTCGAATGATTGAAAAGAACAAGGTACTAGACTTGGTCAAAGAAAAAGTAAAGAAGCCTACAAAGGATTCCAGTGATGATGACAAGGTGAAATACAGGGAATTAGAATTGGTGGCCATGACTCTGATGGTAGAAGGAATAACAGACAATCTTGTCCCATTCATAGATAACATCGATCACGCTCGGGAAATTTATGAAGCCTTATCAAAGTTATTTACTATTAAGAACATTGTTCAAGTAGCAAGTTCTAAGAATGAGCTAAGGTTCACAAAGAAGACTAAAAAAGACATTGTGGCATCCCTCTTTGTGAAGATAACTAGAATCAGGGATGATCTTTTGGCCATTGATGAAATTGTTCCAGAAAAATAACTCATGATCACTCCTTTATTAGGATTTCCATCCTCTTGGGGTGCATTTGTTTCAAGTCTTAATAGTTGGAAGGAAACTCCCACCTTTGAAGAACTATTGTTGGCTTAAGGGGGATTGGACCCAGGTTCAGAGTTAGTTGTGGTAACCAACAAAACCCTACACTATGGTCCATTTTGGCAATAGATCGCATAGCATAGGTTGCAGTCTCACCCAAGGCGGTATTTGGGGATGCCAGAAATAGGTTTCTGCATCCAAAGGGGTATATGTTGTGTTTATGTTACTTCTAGGGATTTATTCCAACATTCGAGAACCCTAACCCTTGAAACATAAAAATTACAGTAACTAGAAGATAACATATCAAACTCTTCACTAAGTGTTCTAAACATTCATAAAATCATGTAATTAATCAGATCTATCACTTTCACGCATCTATTAAGTAATTTTCATGGTAAATTGCAGTAAACATAGCGAATATATAGTAAATGTAGAAGTAAAGAGTAACACACAGATAGACAAGTAATGCTCCAAAATAGCCTTTATGGTGTTGATATCTTCAATTACAGACTCTTTCTACCTTGCGCACGTAGCTACAGGGGCATGCACACTCAGTTTCAAACTTACCAAGGTCTCGACACACACATGCAGGATCCTTCCCCTTCACCTAAGTACAAAAACATACTTCTTACTTAGATCAATTACCCATACATAGACTTAGATATATTTCATGACTCTCTAGGACTCCTTTTTATAACATTCTCTATTACAATACCATGGTTCACAAACCATGGGTGGGTCACAAAAAAATTTAACTTCTAACAAAATAAGGGGTTTTGACCTTCCCGAGTCACTCTGCTAGTGTCGCCTCGATCTTTGCTTGCTGAACGCTGAACTCTATCTTTAATTCTTGAAGATCTGTCATTCCCTGCGCAACAACTAGATGAACTTCCTCAATAAAATTTTTGGTGGTTGGACCTTACACTGCAAGGCCCATGGTTCTATGTCTCTGCTACATAGCCTTCAGCTTACTCTGCATTGTCTGTGTCAATTGGTTGGCCTCATCTACTCAGGGTTACGTCCTTGAATATATAATGGTTTCCTTCCAACGCAGCTCATCAATCTTGCTTTTGATGATCTTCCCTCCTATAATTTTGTGAACCTTTGCATTGGTGCTACGGTTCATGTTAAAATTGGCAACTAGGGACATACTCCACACGGGTCATCTTATTTATGACAAATGATATTTTTCTTAGATTCCTCTCTTTGAGAGGTGTAGGATTGAACTAAATATCATCCAATTCTAACATGTACAAATGAAGTTATGAATTTATTTTGATTATGGTCAGATTGTGAAGGTCAGTCAACTAACTTATGTAGGCTCAGAAGCCCAATAGTCACGTCTATTCATCCTCAACGTTGCATATAAATAGAAGGTGACTTCACCTCATTTGGACACACTCATCTTCACACTTCTCTCTCTCTCTCTTCTCATTGATTGGGTATGGATTTCTAGGCCTTTATCTCTACACATGTCCAAAATTTCAGGAGGTTGAAATTTCGGGGGAGCAAAATTTGAGGAGGCTGAAATTTTAGGAGAGCAAAATTTAGGAGGCCGAAGTTTCAGGAGACCAAATTTCTGGACAATTTGACCAAGAATTGAACAACATGCATTGAAATCTTTTGACTGCATTTTTGTGAGTGCTATCTCTGTTTGGGTAGGCTTCATTTATGGGCACAAAAATTGAGGCTAAACATTGACTTTGACCAGCATTGACTACAACTAGGGATGACTGCAAGTGGGCTGTTTTCCTAGATTTTGACTGGGCTGATTCATCTTGCTATTTGGAGGCTAAAGTTTACTGAAGTTGACCAATTAGTTGAGGTTAAAATTTGTTCTGTTGACTAGGGTTGAATTTTCTGGTTAGGGCTCTTTTGCTACTGGCATAAATTATCAGATTTGTAAATTGTACTATCTCTCTCTGCTGAACTATTGAAGACTATAAGAAGAATTGATCAAGGGTTTCCCCACATTGGGGTTTGTCCTTGGATGGTGCCACATCTTGTATCCTCTTCCTTTAGTGTTTCTTCTATTGTTAATGTTCATGTTCTATCCACATTTTAATATCATGTTGATGTGATTGCTAAACTGGATATTGATATTGGGCTAATTAAGAAATTGAAGTAAAATTTCTCTAAAGCATAGAACATACCATTATTGGCTAAAATTAACATGGTATCAAAGCTAACATGAAGACAAAACCCAAGAAAGAGTGAAAGAGAAATCACCAAAGATAGCTGGACAAGGAAAAAAGGTTCAATGGGTTCCTCATCCTACTTCCCGGCTGAAGACAAGATCCATGATAAATATGACTATCATGGATGGAAGATGTCTCTTGATTTGACCTTGGAAGAAAAATAAGTGATAGACTATGTGCAGGGTAAAATCCATGAAGCTCCTTGTTTACGGTGCTCGACCCACCAACATGTCAAGGGGATCTCCTTGGTAAGAAGTCCCAATTAGACCTCAGGCCGTTTCGTGTAGGAGTCCCAGCAGTGGGTCGTAAGGTAATGCCTTGACCGCGATGTCGCACAGAAGCAAGTAAGATAACTCTATCAGTAGCAAGGGTGTGACTGATGTAGAGAGTCAAGGAATGTGTACGAGAGGTTCCAACACTTCAAAGGGAGATGAAGGTGAAGGTGAGCTCCAGGTTGACAGGGATTAGTCCCAACTCGGCTAGGAACACACCACACAAAGGACATGCACAACTTCTGGTGGATCAATACACTCGAATGCAGAAGTCATAACATACAAGGTAAGATAACAAAAACAACACTCATGGATTAGTCCAAGATGAGTGTGATAGTTGATATAGAAAGGTTCATGAGAAAGTTCTGTCTGGTGTCCGACAGAGCAATCGACATGGACGGTGACAACATTAACAACATATGCAACATATTAACAAAAAGATTCATATAATTGTATACAAATCAGTTCAAATACAAGTACGCAAGTTAAACAACATATATCATTGAGGCAACCAAAACAATCCAACTACAATAACAACATATGCATGAAAATGTGCTGGCTCTTATTATTAAAGTGTAAGTCACAATCATACAATACACCATGTAAACTTGCTAGCCCAACAGTGGAACGTTACATCCACATCCTCTTATTCCTCCAAAGAGATGTAATAACTCTGTGCAGTGGGGAAGCTAAGGCGTGTTGTAATACTGTCCAAGTCTTCTTCAAGATAGTCTTAGTAAAAGCTTGGCTGACCAAAAGACTCTACAATGATTTATGAGGGACTATTTATAGCAAAGGGTGGGGTGACCCTTGGCACTCCCCTTTCTGACCATTCAATTACCCTCATGACTCTTCACCTACTTTATGACTGTTACATTCACTCTTGATAATTGACTTACACTTGACATGACTTAACATTACAATGCACATGTAACCATGTGAACAATGGCTTGAACAAGCCAAACTAGACACCACTCTAACTTAGACAACTATAGAAGTCCAACTGCTAGACATCCTTTTGCTAGTCAAAAGTAACATATTGGTGCCAATATTGGTACTCTTTGATAGTGTCTGTTTGTTCCATTGTGACATCCGTGTGGAAGCTAAACCTTGTGTCCATGGTATCCAAGTACACTTCTTGGGCTCCTCTATCCAACTCATCTGAAAGTATGCACATCATTGTCCTCAATGTGGCCGGACCAGCAACATACTTGCGCATGATGTCGGCACTGATAGGCAGGTTTGGACTGGTGGCGATGCGCATCAACTCTTCGAAGTATGATTCAGGCTCCTGTTGGACTTGCTTCTTGGTCTTCGCTTGGGTGAGAGTCCCAAGTGATGGAATCACATGTGTGTGCACCACAACCTCCATGCTCTTGAATACTCGTGCATGGGAACCCTGTTGTTGGGCCACTAATTTGTCCTTATTATTATCACTTTTTGATGCCTATTTCATCAATTTCAACCATTTTTTATCACGTCATTTATCATAATTTATCATATAATTCCATATTATAATTATTTATGCTCTTATGGATAAATACTATTTTTCTTCTTTATTTTTAATAAATTGATGATTATTATGCATGATTTTACCAATGATGTTTTATTAATGGATCTATTGTAACATCACGCACAATTTTAGCCTCCAATATCTTTTCCAGATTGCAAATTTATCTCCAAATCACAATTAAATATTCCAACTCAGAAATTCACTGGATTAAGAAGTGACAATTTTGCATTGGATGTTTCGAACAAATGAAGGAGAATCTGGAAAATCCAAAAATGGATTTTGTCCAGAATGGACCGAATTAGATTTACAATGAGCAATTTTCCAAAATTTGGTCTATATTAAGAGAAATGAAAGGTCGTCGAAGACTCTTTTCTCAGATTTGGTGTTGCGGCCGTTTTCCAAATTCTTCCAGTTGCAATACCAAATTCAACTTGTTCCTGCTGAATGTTGATGGAAAGATCTTTCAGATATGATCTTGCTGATCAATTTGTTTTGTATAATCCAAATTTGCAATGGAAACTATTTTGTAATCATCTTTGTTGTAACTTCCCTTTACTCTCTGTTTATTTAAATGAAAATAGAGATCAATGAGATGGGGAGAATTAGAGGAGAATTAGGGGATAATTGGGTCAGATAATTAGCAGATAGGAGATGGACAATTCTTAGATAGGATGTAGGAGAATAGATAAGAGATAAGAGATGAGAGGATGAACAGTTGTTGAATTTGAGGCAAAGCCAAGAACTTCATTATGATGTAATTATTTCTCTCATATGTTTTAATGAAGGAAGCTATCCATTGAGTTCTACATCCGTTATTTGTAAGTTGATTTGAGTTTATTCTCAAGGCGGAATTGAGTCTTGGGTAGTTGGGCCCACTACCTTGGACGAGGTGCTGCCTTGAACATCTACAGTAGTTTAGTTGTGTGTTTGATTATTTGAATTTCAATTGTCATTCCTTAAAGTAGATTTCTTTTAATTTAACTAATTTGTTGTTTGTTGCATTTTCAGATTTGTTGTTTCTTGCAACTTGTAGATTTCATTTGATTTGTTGCTCTATATTAGCATTTGAATTCTGTTGAGGACAATAGCTTAAATTTCCAATTCAGCGAGGTGTGATTTAATCTAGCAATGAATCAAGTTGTGTGATTAGCATAATTTTTTTTTCCTGTCATTTACTTTCTTCTTTTTAATTTTAGTTTTATTATTCAAATCTTACATTTTATTTCTTAGTAAATGAGATTGATAGTAGAGAGCACAATCATATAGAACCAGTGTTAACTTTTGGTATATTTATGAATATATTTTTCCGATTTCCTTGAAATAAAAAGACGCTCCTCGGGTTGATAATTAATGTCTAGGAGATTAGTTGTCTTATTCGTTTACTAAGCAATTAATTTTACCCAACACTTGTATGCCAGTGATGAGTTGTAGTAGGTCCTCATAGTTCTGGATCTGACTTCAGATACATGTTTGCAGCTCAACCACATTGGCCCTCACCATCTTGGGAAAATAAAATGGGGCTCCCTTATACTTCATTACCCATGCCAGCATGTTGTCAATGACAACATGTATGTTCTTCAAGATACAAGCTCTTCTCACACATCGATGCTGCCATTCGTGAAGATGAATGACTGCTTGATGCACGGTATCAAACTTGGAGTAGAATGCTCTTATGACTGTGTCCAAGGACAATACTTCATCTATTATTGACTTCTTCAATTCAGCTCAGGCGGACATTGTCACCAAGTCTCCTCCCTGGTTGGCCACCTATAGTTCCTTTGCCATTCGCTCATTCTTAGTTATGAGGAATGAAAACTGAAGTTAGTGGTTTCAGCATACACTCTAGTTACATCAACCAAAGCAGTTGGGTCCTTGTGAACATCGGTCATGATAACTTGTTCTTCAACTTGCGCAGGGGATTTTCGATCCTCCAGATTTGGTACTCTGTCAGGCTGCACAACTCTATGTCCAGATTCATCAAAGGAGATGTTGTGCATCTCTGCTTCCGGCTGACCACCAAGGATCTCATTGCCTCCTTGGTCATTTTAGACTTGCTAATCATATGGATGCCTTGAAGCGGGTGAGTCGACCTCCCAGTGGTGAGGCATGAGTACAGTGTCCTGTTCCAATTCTGGCTACTCCATGTCTGCATCCAACTATTCGAGACCCTGTTCTATCTGATGAGCAAAGTCTTGCCCCTGCAAGAGCTCACCCTATTCGCCTAATGCCAGTTGTTCAGAAGAACCAACTACTTGTATGGGCGCTACTTCATTTGTTTGCACGTGATGCACCCCCTACTAAATTTGTTGCTATTGCGCTTCCTTTTCATGTTAGCGCAACTCTTTTTCTTTCCGGAGTTTCTCTCTCAACTCATGCAAATAATTCTCTGCTTCTCCCATTCTCTTCTTCTCCCTTTGCTTTCATGCGATATGCCTATCGCATTGTGCCTCTTTGCTTGAATAGCCTTAGTTGCTTGTTCTACAAGTGGATCTGCTCGAAACTTGCATCTTTGTTCCTCCTCCATACGATCGACAATCTTTCTCTTCCCTTTGTCGCGCACATGTATGCTTGGCTCTGCTGCCTCTACTATTGCTACTATTGCTGCTACTGCTGGTGTTCTATGTGGTACTGCTTCATGCTGCCATGTGAACCATTCTATGGTGAAACCGTCCTGTTCATTGGGTCTAGAGTAATGGTAACAATACTTCCATGAGTCTTCCTCGGCCCAATGAAATTTCCCATGGA
Source organism: Pinus taeda (assembly GCA_000404065.3). NCBI lineage: Eukaryota > Viridiplantae > Streptophyta > Pinopsida > Pinales > Pinaceae > Pinus > Pinus taeda. Next base: position 84,197 of record APFE030945870.1, on the reverse strand, counting down.
TCTAATTGAACTGAACTCTCATGTAGTGATCCTTTACAATGAAATGTGGGTTATACAGGCTGAAGCTTCGGAGGTCAAACAGGTACTTCCTCATTTGTTCAGCTTTGACATCGGCTTGCTTGACACTTCAGATCTCATATAACCCAATCCAAAATGGAAGAGTGGGTCAAGGTTCCTTCTTCTTCTGTTGCAGCCTAGCATTTAATCCTATTGAGATATGATATGCTACTTCCTGCATGACAAGCACGTCCAAAGAAAACTTTTGTAGAACATGTGAAGTCTTCTCCTTAATGAACACTTAGATGAACATGCTGCCCGGAGAGGCATAACAATCTTCAATGCCGAACAATGCCTTCATTGCTTCATCTAACATGTAGGGTGGATCCTATTCGAATATCAACCTGTACACTCGGGTGATAAGATGGTCGGACAACTGTTTGATCACTCCTCTGAAGTTGCACTCGGAGAATAGCTTGAAATATGTTCTCACAACAGTCTTTGCCAGTGATCGTGTCCACTTTAAGATCGGGAACTCATGTTAGGCATAGACTGTATCTAGAATGTAGGTGGACATGTAAATCTCTACATGCATGCCTTCGGGTGACTGTAGAGCCTTCGTGACTTGCTCCTTCAACTGATGAGCCAGTATGCCAGACCAGTTGCATGGTCTTCCTTCTATAGCGAGTTGTTCCAACACGACCACCTAGATTTAAAGGATGGTCTCAGTGCTCTCTTGGCCACTCAGTCGACATGTGAATATGACCAAGTATTGATATGCCTTCCTCAATATCTTTTTCTTATAGATTTGATTAGGGGTCAGCTTGAAACGATCTGGCTCCTTTACCCAATCCTTTAGGATATCTCCAGAGTGGCATTTGCTGTTGGGCAAGCTAAATGGAGGGGTCATAACAGTCATGGGCTTCCATTTGATACATCTCATTGTAATCTCATGCCCATAAGGTTGCAAGCTTCGTCCCACTGACACTGCTCAAGGTCATTGTCTTGGGGTCAGTGTGAGAGATGATCTAGTGAATCATATCCGCACATGGGAACACAGGGTATCTGCATGCAATCTAGTATAGGCCGGACTTATGAATATTCAGGTACACCTAACAGTCTTCAAGGTCTTCCCCAAAAGCACCTATGAATGTTTCATTCACCTCTTGCCACTTCAATTTGATTTCCTTCTTTAGATACAACTTCATATCTTCGTAGATCGGCATGCTTGAGGACACCTGTTCAACTGCTATTCCAACTATAAGACCATCAATGTCCTGGGATCCTCTTCTCTTAGAAGCCATTGAGATAGATGAACACCTGAAAGATTTGGAAACAAGCAGCATGCATGGCAAGAAATATGTTAGTGAAAACAAAGCAAATCCATTGAAGGACACAACATATACCTGGGGAATTGATGAGCAAGATTTCATTGGGAGGCTAAGTGAGTGGTTGCCAGGACTACATAAAAGGAAGTCTGGATTGACTGGGAGGTTGGACTAGTTCTGGATCTGCAAAATTCCTAATCTAGTGGGCATTTGGCTGCTGGGATTGAGCAATGCGTGATTCCAGCTAGGAAAAACTGTTGGCCTAGGGACAAATTTGCCAAAATTTTCGGGCCAAGCAGCCATTGCCCTTCAGAAATGCACAATTTATTCCAGGAGGTCAATGCTGGGCCATAATGTGGAAATCTAGAGAGGAATGTGAACCTTCCTTCTCCAGATTGTGTAATGAAACCTTGGTAAGGCAAAGACTGGACCAAGGTTGTTCCGACTCGCCGACGGGAAACTGAAAGCAAGTCGATGAAATGCATGGAGACACTAAGTGATAGTAGAATTGATAAACAATGCATGTAAAACATGAATGGAAGATTGAGAAAACAGATCAACATGCATGTGGGTGAGGTCGTTCACCAGTTGGGCGAATATCTGTGCAAAAAAATTTCATGCATGCGACAATAGTGAGATAGTAACGAAAATTGAAACAGAGCTGGGACAAGATAGAATATATGTAAATGACAATAGACATTCAAATAAATGAAGAAAACAACATTCACACAAGTGAATACACAAAAAGCAACATAAATGTTCAAAAAGACAAGTTGAGGCCACTTACCCATGAATAGCTAAGTTGAATGTGTCAAAGAGTCCTAGATGTGTTGTGGGATGTCAAAGCCCCAAGATTGATGTGAATGAATGAGCTCTGATGTGTTGTATAAATAATTTTTGTCTCACGACGCGCATGACACAAATCTAGGAAAAAGCGACACTTGGAGGGAAACTCATAAAACAACTTTGCATGTAACCCCCTAGCTGATAAAATAGCTCCCTGAATCATGGGATTCCTTTTCATGTTGTCTCTTTCTATTCCGGGAAGATCAAGTCATGCATGCATGCAAGTCAAGTTTCCTCGGTCGGGGGTGGAACTAGTCAACTAAACTGTCCATGCATGCCGGTGCTCAAATGCTTGGGAAAAATGCACATTCCTGACTATAAGCTGGGTTGATTGCCCAAGGGTATTGCACAATTTCTAGGCATAGCAGCTGACTGCTGCCCAGATTTTCACAAATCTTGGGCTGAACAGCCTGTTGATGGGAAAAATTGTGCAAATCCTATTGGGAGGGTTGGCTGGCAGGATTGTGCAATCCCAGAGCCGAACAGGTTATCGGAGGGAATTGCGCAATTCCTGGAGGGAAGGATGGTTGCTCTCGGATGGGAATTGCAGAATACAAAGGTTTCAAGGTGGAATTTATCAATGGAAAGGTACGTGTTTGGAAAATAAATTTTAAAGATGCTTTTACTCTTGGGTTCAGGGTTGACACTTTGTATCAAGTTGGAGGAAGTCCATTGGGAGCCATGTCTTGCGACACATCTCTACAATTTGAACTATGGCACTGGAGGTTTATGCATCTTCATTATAAGGCCATACCCCATGTGAGACAAATGGTGACAGGTGATGAGCCTCTAAATTAGACATAAATTAAGGCCCGTGCCTCTAACTTAAAACATAAATTAAGGCCTATGACCATCCTTCAGCACACTAAACCTCTATTTTTGCTTTAGATAATTTATTTTTAACTTTAATATATTCATTAGGAAGGCTTATGAATAATTGGATATTTGTGCCTAATATTATTTATTTTTGTGGAATATTATGAGAATATTGGGCAGATTATGAAGATTTGGAGGAAGAGATAATTTAGGGACTTGTTCCCTACTACAGGAGGATCAATAATAAATAACAAATCAACAAGATATTATGGGATTATGGCACAGATTGTGGAACTCCAATGATTGCGCAAATCTAGGAATGTGTTCCACTAATCAAGGGACCAGATCCACTAATCAAGGGATTCTTGTGGGGAAAGCTTCCTCCATCCATGGGGAATGATTCCCAATCATTTTTTATAAGTACCAAGTCAAATTTTCCTCTAGATATAGATTTTCGTTAGTGTTCTTGTGGAGAGAACTCATATTTCTGTAGCTCCATTGTATTTTCTTACAGGGATGTAATTCTATTGATGAACATAATGAAGATTGATGTCATGTTCAGATTCTAGATATTTTTATCCTCCATAGGTCTTTGAGTTTCCTTGGGCTTGGCCATCCCAAAAGCCTCAGAGCCCTTTTGTATCATTTTATTTCCTTCTTTTCACTGCTTATTCACATGCATCTCTTGTTTTTATTTCTTTCTATTTTTGCATTTAGTATTAATGATTTCTTGTTGTAGGATTGAGTTAAATGGTTGATGTAAGTTCTTTTGCAGGATCAAAAGCACTATTTCATCATTGGAAAAGCTTTGGAAGTTCATAGTAATCATTGAGCTGCTTGGATTAGTCTTCTTATTCCCAAATCTAGATTGTTGGACCTACTTTTTAGAAAAGAACAATAAATTTTTGCTATTTTTTAGCGCATGCTAACAAGCTTCAATCGAGTTGGTTCCACGTGAATTAGATCAAAAAAACATTCTAGTTCATAAAAAAATTACCCCATTGAATTTGAACTTGATTTGGTTAGGAATTTTTTTAGATTTACTAGCTCACTAGTTCTCAAATTTCTAGATTTTCGACTAGTAACGTTTTTTATTTTTTTTCATGGGTTAACAAAGGTATTTTTGAGTGATTCCACTTGGAATAGGGACTTAAGAAATTTTAGTTAATAAATATTTTTTTCCCATACAATTTGGATTTTATTTTCTTGGTCATTAAACCCTCACCAATTTCATCATTTCACAAGGAAACTTCTCCAAGCTTTTTGAGCAAATCCATCCATCTCCCAACTTTGGTTTTGAGTTTTGAAGTGGTCCTAGGAACTGCCTTGCCTCATTCCATCCACCATCCACCTTCCAAATCTTTCCATCACCTTCAACTCATCATTTTTCTCTCGGCTGTATCCTGTAGGTTTTTAGTACACCTTGTAGGTTTTCCTGTAGTGGCCTGTTTTGAGGCCGAATTAAGGGAAAACCTCTAGGAAGCCACACAAGGTCACCTAAGGGTCTCCCAAGCCTTCCAACCATTCACCACCATCTCCAAGCTACTTGCTACATCACCAAAATAGATTAGCTTTCACACTCTCACATGAAAAAAAGACAAAAAGGAAAATAGATTTATTTTATTCATTTACATGCAGAACAGTGGAAGGTTTGATGGTTTGAATTTGCGTGCTTAGGAAACTAGGATTGCATAGATGTTAACTTAGAATTATTTTACAGCAAAGCCTCTTAGCATTTATTTATAAAATGGTGTGTTTTAGCATTTTATTTCAATCTCTTACTTTCTTTATCCCAATAGGTTAAGGTTCCATTTCAAGCATTTCATTTTCTGCAATTAGTTTAGGATTTGACTTCAGTACATGCACTCCATTACATCATGACAAAAAAGGAAGGACACATTGTATGCTGCACATATAGTTCCGATACCTCTTAAGTTTGTATGAACCCCGGGTTGATAATTAAATTCGGTATCCTTGGGAGTTGTAGCATTCTTGTTGCGATATCGAGGCTCATTAGTTTTTGGTGTCGTTGCCGGGGAGGTGTCAAAGTATGCATTGTTTTCTTCCCTAGTTGATTCATTTGTTTTTAATTTTTTCAAAAACAAAAAAAATAATTGCATTAGGCATATTTCATTTCAAAAATAGAGAAGTGCATTGCATTAGTGTTTTCATTCAATCATAAAAACAAAAACAAACGTTTCTCCAACACCAACCCACCCCCCCCCCCCCCATTTGATCATATGGTTTAGTAAAACCCATATCACTATCCACTTTTGTAGGTAGAAGAAGAAGGAGATGGAAAATAATGTAGAAGAAATGGATGGAGATGATGACAATGAGAAAGATCTTCTTGGATTCCCCATTCAAGATCCTAATGTCAACGTGCATATGAAGAACATCCCTCCATCTTTTCTTCCAAAATTTCATGGTCTAAGGTCAAAGGATCTAGAAACCTTTCTCTTTGAATTTGAAATTGTTTGTAGGTCTTATGGTTACTTATTAAAAACTCAAAAACTGAGATTGTTTTTGACAACATTGAAGGATAGAGCTCTTAAATGGTTCATGAGTTTAGGGACTAATTCAATAAGATCATGGAATGATATGCAAAATATATTTCTAGAAAAATATAAAGATCATGATCTTAAAGAAGAAATCTTTAGAATGAATCAAAGAGAAAATGAGAGTCTAGAGGATCTAATAGAGGTTCATGTATAATGTTAAGAGGGAAAAACCACATCATTTAGGATCCGACACACTAAAAACCCTCTTGCTTAGAACAATTAGGGATGAGTGGATGGATCTCCTTGATCTCATGAGTAGAGGTGATGTATACCAATTATCATTTGAGGAATTTTTTTAAACATGCAAACACATATCAAGAGGAAAAGCAAGAGTAGGTAAATCAACATCAAGATCGGTAAGTCAAGCTAAACTTGGGAATTTTTTTGATGATTTTAAAACATAAATTCTTAGCAATCTAACCTAACAAGTAGAAATTTTAAGAATAAAAAATGAGAAAAAAGAAGATGTTTGTGTTGTCCATGCAGAATCACATGATTTTAAATGTTGCACCTCATTACCAAGGTTGAAGGCAGCTCACCAAGAGGACAATGCAACAAGTCAATTTCCAATGCAAAAATGTTATGTAGCTCCAAGATGACCATGGCAGCCTATTCAACCTGATATGATGCAAGAGACTAATTCACAATTTCAAGCTTATGCACATCCACCTCAAAGTAATTGGAACACACCCTTTCCTTGGGAACAATGGCCATGTCAACCCCAAAACCAATCTTGGCAACAAGGTTGGAAAGGAACTTATGAGATCCATCCAAAATATCCTCAATATTTTCCATACCTGGCTCCATGTTATCCCTACCAGTCACCTCCACCACAACGATAATCCCAACCACACCCATCTCAAATATACAGTCCCACTCAACTACCTGTACCACCATTTCCAAACCCACACATTGAAGTAGCTTAGCCCACTTACAATATTGAGGTACAAGACTTCTAAACATCTCCTCTTGAGCTCACTGGTATTCACCATAGCTCAAGAAGATTATTAAAAAAAAGTGATTCTCTTGATGCCATTGAGGGACAACTTGCATAGAAAGAAGATTTGAAAGAGAAGATCAAATCATGGGCAGCACTTGATGAAGAGCAGACAATAAAATCAGAGATTGAGAAAGCTCCCTCATGGTTATCATTAAGTCCTCCATGTGTTCAAGAGAACAATATGTAAAAAGAGGAAGATTTGAAGGTCATGGAAGAAGAAGACATCCAAGATGATCTTGTTAGCTCTACTATATAACAATGGTTTTCTAAGGTTAGAGACAAGTTTGGCTCGCTTGGTTGTGCTAAAAAGGATTCCACATTGGTCACTTCCTTCTTTCTCCCTCTATCCCACTTATTCACCTTCATCTTCGTTTCCTCTGTTTTTCCTATAAACCCGATAAATAACCCCTTTGGCCTTAGCCTCAAGAGCAAAGCCCAAATCCTCCATAAAACCTCGCCCCGATGACCCCGCGTGCTTATAAACCTATCGCCTCATCTCCACCATTGAACTTCCCCACCAAATCTAACGGCTCCTGTCGTGCCTAATAAAGTGACCCGTTTGACCATTCCCAACCGTCTGATCACTTCCGAAAAGATCCGACGACATTCGCTCTTATCGCGTCATCCACTCAATTGAATGTTAGCGCATGACGAGAGGGATTTTTCTCTCTCATCCGCCACTACATGTAAATCGATGAGTGGAATCACGCGGTCCCGTCCTGTTACCATTTTGCGCATGAAAGCAGTGAGATCAATAAAAATACCACCCGACCAAATCCGTCCGCCCGTTAAACTCCTGTGCAACTCCATAGTCTGATCACCATTCAATCTAGCCACCTAAGATCTAACAACCCAAATTCAACCCTCCCACCTCGGCCAATGTCGTCCGCCGAGCCATCTCTGCCATCCTTTTCCACGATTCGATGGCCATCCTTTTCGCTCATCCATATCGTCCACTCACCCATGTGGTCCATGTCCTCTGACCACTCTGTTTTCCCGAAGGAGGGAGGTGACTAGCTTGCCAGTACCAGTCATAGTAAACCATCAACAACCATATTTAACAGAAGGCATGACCAAGGGAGAAAAGGATAGAGCACGACCTTGTAACTGTGTTTATCAGTTATGGAATTTCACTGGTACGAGCACTCCAACTGCCTAAGAGGACATCACATCACCTGAGCAGATCAGATTCATCCACTGAAGCAAGCAAACACAGTCAGAGACTCCATCAGGCAGTTAAATGTGGTTGGTGGTCAATTATGACCCCTCCATACCTAAATGGCCAAGTGCCCTTGTAATGTAAAACCTATAAATACCCAAAAACAAGATGTAATCAGGGTTGATGGTTGGTGGTTGGCATTTTGATGTAAGGTTCAACTTCTGGAGACTGTAGATATTTTGTCACTTGCAGCGTCTCATCTTCATTTTTAGCTAATACAAACTTCTTTTGATGTTAACTGTTCACTTTCCAGTTTCCTCTGTTCTAAGCTTGTGCTTGGTATGTTGTATTCTTAATATTTTGAGGTTTAGCACTAGATAGCTGTCATCCTATCTTTGTGCTAGATTGTTGAGTGTATCACTGAATAGGTTACTCAGCTTTCTTTCTATCTAATGTAAGAGAGCTGTCATCCTATCTGTGCATTAGTAGAACATATTTAAAATTTTCTTTACTGGTTGCATCCGGCCATCACATGGACTTGTGTATCTGCTGGTGTGGTTAGTATTCTCCATTTTCAGCGAATATCTAAACTGTGAGCATTTGGTGGTCTAAATCCTTGTAGTTTGGGTGTGTTCACGCATGTCTGGAGTGAAACAAAGAAGAAGTGGTTATCCGGCTTGAACAAGCATCAGTCCTTGCATTTAACCTACAACAATAGTTGAATTTATACGTTACTAGGAATCTTCGAGCTACAACCTAGGAGAGTTTCTTGGAATCCTAACATAATTGGCGCCGTTTCCGGGGAGAGGAGATTGAAGCTCAACTTCCCTGGGAGAATGAAACGGATCCAGCTTTGATGATAGACAAATTCTGGACACATTTTTAAGTTGTAATCATCTATCTGGCGACTCTACTGGAGGACCAACCTTTGGGAACTCCACATTACATTTTTGGCTCAGTTTGTGAGGCATACTCAAAGAAATCCCTAGAAATCACTAGCTGACCCAGTGCCTAACCCTGAGAAGAGTGTCAAGCAGAGAAAAAAATCACAGAAAGGAGCTTCAGGATCAGGTAAGCCTAAAAAATATTACGTATCTCTACAAGAAAGGCTTGCACCTGAGCATGCACATGTTGAAAGTATAGAGCCCAACACTATCAGTGAAGAAATATTTCCAGAGATCCATATAGCTCCTTGTTTAATAAGTTCCTCTTTGGATCTCAGTCCAAAGAAAACCTCCCCTATAGTCCATTAGTTTCCTTCTTCCCTGTCATTCATTTCTCTGCCTTTGGTCATCCAAACGACCTGTACCCTTCTGTCCATCCCAGTCATGGTAGGCCAACAAGCACCCACAAAAATGGAAAGAATAATAGTTGCTAGGAATGGACCCCTGGCCCTTCCTGTTCCTTTGAACTCCATGCCTGTAGGAGAGTATCAAAAATACATGCCTAAGTTCACTGGTACAGAAGGAGTAATAGCCGAACAACACCTTGAGTCTTTTCATAGTTATGTTGATAACCTAGATATCAGTCATGATGATGTGTGGATGAGGGTTTTTGTCCAAAGCCTAGATGGAGAGGCGAAAATGGTTTAGAGAATTGATTCCTAGGTCTATAATAAACATTGAGGCCTCAGATGATGTGTTCCTAAAGCATTGGGGGGACAAGAAAGATCTGCTCTTCTATCACACTGAGTTTGAAAACTTACAGAGGGAAAACGGTGAGCTGTTGTCTGATTTCACTAAAAGATTTAACCGTATGTACATTAGGATACTAGCTGAAGTGAAACCCACCCCTAACTTGGGTAAGCTCACCTATGCCAATGCCTTCGAGTACTGTTTCTGTTTACTACTGAGGGAGAGAAGATGTGCTTCTTTGGCTGATATGCAAGATGTAGCCCTGGAAGTAGAATCAAATATCATGGCTGCAGAAAGGCGCGAAGGAAATGCTGATAGAAGAAGACAGAGGAGTGAGCCCTTATCATCCTTAGATCCTAAGATAGATAAAATGGCCAGGATGATAGAGATATTAGCCTATAAAGTTTCCAGATTAAGGGTTGAGTAGCATTCAGGGAAAGGACAAGCTCCTAATACCTTGGCTCTTCCAAATCCAAATCCATATAGAGGAGTAAAGGAGCAGTTGTAGATTTTCCAAAGAAACAAAGATGCCAATGAAGACCAAAGGGTGAAGACCCCTTTTCAGAATATAGTCAAGGAAGAAGAGCAGTTTGAAGAAGATGATGAGGTCCATGGTATGGAAGACAAGGGCAGTGCCCCTTTTTTAACCAAAGTTGCCTATGAGAAGTCATTATTTAAAGGCCCTGCTCATAATTTTGTTGTCCCTGCAGAACAACAAGCTTATAAGCAGAAGCAACCAGTAGCAGATCACATCCTCCTCAGAGTTCCAGCCATAGAGGTAAGAGGCCTTGAAGGGGCCCTTTCTTCTTTAAGCATTCAATCATAAATTCAAAAGCCAGGAATACCCATGCCTCTTATTGAGTCGGTGAAGAAAGAGTCCTTCAAGAAATCTATCCTTGAAGGTCTTGAGCCTAAAGCCAGCCAAGCATCTAATGACAATGCAGATCTGCAAATTGACCAACTTGATGTTATCCTCAGCCACGTGATCAAAAAGGGTGAAGTCAGCTCCCCATCATCTTATGTTTATCTGTTTGTTCAAGTGACAATCCCTCATAATGGTCCCCTAGGCACTGGAGCCAGCCATGATTCAATGCCCAAGGCTGACATGAATAATCTCAGTCTTGATATCCCAAAGCTTGTCTAGTTGGCCTCCTCACAGCTTGAAAGGGAAATTTTCTAGATCATAGAGGAAGAAGGTGCACAGATTTGGGACACCTCCTTAGATGGGCTTGTTCTAAGAAATCTACAGGAGCAGGGGAAGTCTTTGTGTCCCTAACACAAGAATCACCATTTATATTAATTGTTCAGACCACAAATGACACAACTGAGTACACAAGAACCCTTGTTATTCAGTAGGTGTACAAAAGCTTCCACGAAAAACATCCTAGGATGAGAGAATACATAGAGGGGGTGAAATATAAACCATATCTACCTGATAAGGTCAAATGTCCTAAGCTTTTTGAGGTAGGTGATCAAATCAACCCGATTTTGCAAGTCTTTGATGAATTGGCTAACATGCACATTGCCCAAGAGAAGGAAACCTTTCATAGAAAGGTAAAAAGGGTCAATTCTTAGTATGATGACTGTTTTCTCCAATGGGATGCATTGAGAGAAAGGCAGGGAGGCCCTGGTAAAATCAATGCTCTATGGACTGGACCTTTTTTCATTTCTCAAATCCAGGGGAACAACACTTTCATGCTGCAAAGTATGGAAGGAGATACGGCTTTTGATGGCCCAATTAATGGGAAATTTTTGAAAGTTTGTGTTGTTTAAGTTCCCCACGCCTTGATGTTGTAAATATGTTATTTTTACTAGGTTTTAGTGTAGGCTTAATTAGACTCCATGCCCAATGGAATACTAGGCAAATGTTTTTAATCTTGTTTTTGTATGAAGGCAGTGGTCTATAGTTCTTGAGACCTCACAAGGAGGATCTCATCCCCAGAAGGAGCCAGTGTTAGCTCTGCTATATAACGATGATTTTCTAAGGTTAGAGATAAGCTTGACCTGCTTAGTTATGCTCAAAAGGATTCCACATCGGTCACTTCCTCCTTTCTCCCTCTATCCCACTTATTCTCCTTCATCTTTGTTTCCTCTATTTTTCCTATAAGCCAGATAAATAACCCCTTTGGCCTTACCCCCGAGCGCAAAGCCCAAATCCTCCATAAAAGCTCACCCCGATGACCTTGTGCGCTTATAAACCTATCGCCTCATCTCCACCATTGATCTTCCCTGCCAAATCTAATGGATCCTGTCGTGCCTGATACAGTGACCCGCTTGACCAATCCCAACCATCTGATCACTTCTGAAAAGATCTGATGGCATTTGGTCTTATCACGTCATCCACTCAATTGAACATTAGCACGTGATGAGAGCAGTTTTTCTCTCTCATCTGCCACTACGTGTCAATTGATGAGTGGAATAGCGCGGTCCCTTCCTGTTACCACTTTTCGCCTGAAAGCGGTGAGATCAATACCAATACCGCCCAACCAAATCCGCCTGCCCGTTAAACTCCCACACAACTCCATAGCTCGATCACCATTTGATCTGGTTGCCTAAGATCTAACGGCCCAAATTCAACCCACTCCCACCTCAGCCGATATCCTCCACTGAGCCATCTCCGCCTTCCATTTCCACGATTCGATGACCATCCTTTCCACTCATCCATATTTTCCACTCACCCATGCGGTCCACGTCCTCTGACCACTTCATTTGCCCAAAGGAGGGAGGTGACTAGCTTGCTAGTACCAGTCACAGTAAACCCTCAACAGCCATATTTAACATAAGGCATGGCCAAGGGAGAAAAGGACAGAGCACAACCCTGTAACTACGTTTATCAGTTATGAAATTTCACTGGTACGAGCACTCCAATTGCCTAAGAGGACAACACATCACTTGAGCAGATCAGATTCATCCACTGAACCAAGCAAACACAGTCAGAGACTCCATCAGGTAGTTAAATGTAGTTAGTGGTCAATTATGACCCCTCCATACCTAAATGGCCAAGTGCCCTTGTAATGTAAAACCTATAAATACCCAGAAACAAGATGTAATCAGGGTTGATGGTTGGTGGTTGGCATTTTGATGTAAGGTTCAACTTCTGGAGACTGTAGATATTTTGTCACTTGCAGTGTCTCATCTTCATTTTCAGTTAATATAAACTTCTTTTGCTGTTAACTGTTAACTGTTCACTTTCCATTTTCCTCTGTTCTAAGCTTGTGCTTGATATGCTATATTCTTGATCTTTTGAGGTTTAGCACTAGATAGCTGTCATCCTATCTTTGTGCTAGATTGTTAAATGTATCATTGAATAGGTTACTTAGGTTTCTTTCTATCTGATGTAAGAGAGTTTTCATCTTGTCTGTGCATTAGTAGAACATATTTACAAGTTTCTTGACTAGTTGCATCCGACCATCACATGGATTTGTGTATCTGTTGGTGTGGTTAGTATCCTCCATTTTCAACCAATATCTAAACTGTGAGCATTTGGTGGTCTAAAGCCATGTATTTTGGGCATGTTCACGCATGTCTAGAGTGAAACAAAGTCAAAGTGGTTATTCGGCTTGAACAAGCATCAGTCCTTCCATTTAACCTACAACAATAGTTGAATTTATACATTACCAGGCATCTCCGAGCTACAACCTAGGAGAGTTTCTTGGAATCCTAACATAATTGGCATCGTTGCTGGGGAGAGGAGATTGAAGCTCAACTTCCTTGGGAGAATGACACAGATCCAACTTTGATGATAGACAAAGTCTAGACACAGTTTTCGGTTGTAATCATCTATCTGGTGACTCTACTGGAGGACCAACCTTTGGCAACTCCACATTACAGTTTTGGCTCAGTTTGTGAGGCATACTCGAAGAAATCCCCAGAAATCACCAGCTGACCCAATGCCTGACCCTGAGAAGAGTGTCAAGCAAAGAAAAACATCACAGAAAGGAGCTTCAGGATCAGGTAAGCCTAAACAATCTTATGTATCTCTGCAAGAAATGCTTGTAGCTGAGCATGCACATGTTGAAAATATAGAGCCCAACACTATCAGTGAAGAAATATTTCCAGAGATCCATAAAGCTCCTTGTTTAATAAGTTCCCCTTTGGATCTCAGTCTAAAGAAAACCTCCCCTATAGTCCATCAGTTTCCTTCTGCCCTATCATTCATTTCTCTGCCTTTAGTCATCCAAACGACCAGTACTCTTCCGTCCATCCCAGTCATGGCAGCCCAACAAGCACCCACAAAAATGGAAAGAATCATAGCTTCTAGGGATGGACCTTTGGTCCTACCTATTCCTTTGAATGCCATCACTGCAGGAGAGTATCAGAAATATATGCCTAAGTTCACTGGTACAAAAGGAGTAACAGCCGAAGAGCACCTTGAGTCTTTTCATAGCTATTCTGATCACCTAGATATCAGTCATGGTGATGTGTGGATGAGGGTTTTTGTCTAAAGCCTAGATGGAGAGGCTAGAAAATGGTTTAGAGAATTGACTCCTAGGTCTATAGTAGACATTGAGGCCATAGATGATGTGTTCCTAAAGCATTGGGGGGACAAGAAAGATCTTCTCTTCTATCACACTGAGTTTGGAAACTTACAGAGGGAAAACGGTGAACTGCTGTCTGATTTCACTAAAAGATTTAACCGTATGTACATTAGGATACTAGATGAAGTGAAACCCACCCCTAACTTGGCTAAGCTCATCTATGCCAATGCCTTTGAGTATTGTTTCTGTTTACTACTGAGGGAGAGAAGATGTGCTTCTTTGGCTGATACGCAAGATGTAGCCCTGGAAGTAGAATCAAATATCATGGCTGTAGAAAGGCTCAAAGGAAATGCTGATAGAAGAAGATAAAGGAGTGAGCACTTATCATCCTCAGATCCTAGGATCGATAAAATGGCCAGGATGATAGAGTCATTAGCCTCTGAAGTTTCTAGATTGAGGGTTGCGTAGCATTCATGGAAAGGAAAAGCTCCTAATACCTTGGCTCTTCCAAATCCAAATCCAAATAGAGGAGCAAAGGAGCAGTTGTAGATTTTGCAAAGAAACAAAGATGCCAATGAAGACCAAAGGGTGAAGACCCCTTTTCAGAATATAGTCAAGGAAGAAGAGCAGTTTGAAGAAGATGATGAGGTCCATGGCATGGAAGACAAGGGTAGTGCCCCTTTTTTAACCAAAGCTACCTATGAGAAGTCATTATTCAAAGGTCCTGCTCATAATTTTGTTTTCCCTGAAAAACAACAAGCTTATAAGCGGAAGCAACCAGCAGTAGATCCCATCCTCCTCAGAGTTCCAGCCATAGAGGTAAGAGGCCTTGAAGGTGCCCTTTCTTCTTTAAGCTTTCAATCAGAAGTTCAAAAGCCAAGAATACCCATGCCTCTTATTGAGCTAGTGAAGAAAGTGTCCTTCAAGAACTCTATCCTTGCAGGTCCTGAGCCTAAAACTAGCCAAGCTTCTAATGACTATGCTGATCTGCAAATTGACCAAATTGATGTTATCCTTAGCCCAGTGATCAAAAAGGGTGAAGTCAGCTTCCCATCATCTTATGTTTCTCTGTTTGTTCAAGGGAAAATCCCTCATAATCCCCCCCTAGACACTGGAGCCAGCCATGATTCAATGCCCAAGGTTGACATGGATAGTCTCAGTCTTGATATCCCAAAGCTTGTCTAATTGGCCTCTACACAGCTTGAAAGGGAAGTTTTCCAGATCACAGAGGAAGAAGGTGCACAGATTTGGGACACCTCCTTGGATGGGGCTTGTTTTAAGAAAGCTACAGGAGTAGGGGAAGTCTTTGTGTCCCTAACACAAGAATCACCATTTATATTAATTATTCAGGCCACAAAAGACACAACCGAGTACATAACAACCTTTGTTATTCAACAGGTGTACAAAATCTTCCACGAAAGACATCCTAGGATGAGAGCATACAGAGAGGGGGTGAAATATAAACCATGTCCACCTGATAAGGTCAAATGCCATAAACTTTTTGAGGTATGTGATCAAATCAACCTGATTTTGCAAGTCTTTAATGAATTGGCTGACATGCACATTGCCCAAGAGAAGGAAACCTTTCATATAAAGGTAAAAAGGGCCAATTCTCAGTATGATGACTGTTTTCTCCAATGGGATGCACTGAGAGAAAGGAAGGGAGACACTGGTAAAATCAATGCTCTGTGGACTGGACCTTTTGTCATTTCTCAAATCCAGGGGAACAACACTTTCATGCTGCAAATTATGGAAGGAGATATAGCTTTTGATGGTCTAGTTAATGGGAAAATTTTGAAAGTTTGTGTTGTTTAGGTTCCCCAGGCCTTAATGTTGTAAATATGTTATTTTTACCAGGTTTTAGTGTAGGCTTAATTAGACTCCATGCCCAATGGAATACTAGGCAAATGTTTTTAATCTTGTTTTTGTATGAAGGCAGTGTCTACAGTTCTTGAGACCTCACAAGGAGGATGCCATCCCCAGAAGGAGCTAGTGTTAGCTTTTCTATATAACGATGATTTTCTAAGGTTAGAGACAAGCTTGCTAGCTTGGTTGTGCTCAAAAGGATTCCACATCGATTACTTCCTCCTTTCTCCCTCTATCCCACTTATTCTCCTTCATCTTTGTTTCCTCTGTTTTTCCTATAAACCTGATAAATAACCCCTTTAGCCTTAGCCCCGAGTGCAAAGCCCAAATCTTCCATAAAACCTCACCCCGATGACCCCGCGCGCTTATAAACCTATCACCTCATCTCCGCCATTGATCTTCCCCACCAAATCTAACAGCTCCTGTTGTGCCCGATAAAGTGACCCACTTGACCATTCCCAACTATCTGATCACTTCCGAAAAGAACCGACGACTTTCACTCTTATCGCATCATCCACTCAATTGAACGTTAATGCATGATGAGAGTAGTTTTTCTCTCTCATCCGCCACTACGTGTCAATTGATGAGTGGAATTTTACGGTCCCGTCTTGTTACCGCTTTGTGCCTGAAAGCGGTTAGATCAATACCAAAACTGCCCAACCAAATCCGCCCGCCCGTTAAACTCCCACACAACTCCATAGCCTGATCACCATTTGATCTGGTCGCCTAAGATCTAACGACCCAAATGCAACTCGCTCCCACCTCGGCCGATATCCTCTGCCAAGCAATTTCTGTCGTCCATTTCCCCGATCTGACGGCCATCCTTTTCGCTCATCCGTATCGTCCACTCACCCATGTGGTCCATGTCCTTTGACCACTCCGTTTGCCCGAAGGAGGGAGGTGACTAGCTTTCCAGTACCAGTCACAGTAAACCCTCAACAACCATATTTAACAGAAGGCATGGCTAAGGGAGAAAAGGATAGAGCATGACCTTGTAACTACATTTATCGGTTATGGAATTTCATTGGTACGAGCACTCCAACTGCCTAAGAGGACATCACATCACCTGAGCAGATCAGATTCATCCACTGAAGCAAGCAAACATAGTCAAACACTGCATCAGGCAGTTAAATGCAGTTGGTGGTCAATTATGACCCCTGCATACCTAAATGGCCAAGTGCCCTTGTAATGTAAAACCTATAAATACCCATAAACAAGATGTAATCAGGGTTGATGGTTGGTGGTTGGCATTTTGATGTAAGGTTCAACTTCTGGAGAGTGTAGATATTTTGTCACTTGTAGCGTCTCATCTTCATTTTCAGCTAATACAAACTTCTTTTGCTGTTAACTGTTCACTTTCCATTTTCTGTTCTAAGCTTGTGCTTGATATGTTGTATTCTTGATCTTTTGAGGTTTAGCACTAGATAGCTGTCATCCTATCTTTGTGCTATATTGTTGAGTGTATCACTGAATAGGTTACTCTGGTTTCTTTCTATCTGATGCAAGAGAGCTGTCATCTTGTATGTGCATTAGTAGAACAGATTTACAAGTTTCTTTACTAGTTGCATCCGGCCATCACATGGTCTTGTGTATCTGCTGGTGTGGTTAGTATTCTCCATTTTCAACCAATATCTAAACTGTGAGCATTTGATGGTCTAAAGCCTTGTAGTTTGGGCGTGTTCATGCATGTCTGGAGTGAAACAAATTCGAAGTGGTTATCCGTCTTGAACAAGCATCAGTCCTTCCATTTAACCTACAACAATAGTTGAATTTATACGTTACTAGGAATCTCCGAGCTACAACCTAGGAGAGTTTCTTGGAATCCTAACATAATTGGCGCTGTTGCTAGGGAGAGGAGATTGAAGCTCAACTTGCTTGGGAGAATGACACAGATCCAGCTTTGATGATAGACAAAGTCTAGACACATTTTTCAGTTGTAATCATCTATCTGGCGAATCTACTGGAGGACCAACCTTTTGCAATTCCACATTATAGTTTTGGCTCAGTTTGTGAGGCATACTTGGAGAAATCCCCAGAAACCACCAGCTAGCCAAGTGCCTGACCTTGAGAAAAGTGTAAAGCAGAGAAAAACATCATAGAAAGGAGCTTCAAGATCAGGTAATCCTAAACAATCTTATGTATCTCTACAAGAAAGGCTTGTAGCTAAGCATGTACATGTTGAAAATATAGAGCCCAACACTATCAGTGAAGAAATATTTCCAGAGATCCATAAAGATCCTTGTTTAATAAGTTCCCCTTTGGATCTCAGTCCAAAGAAAACCTCCCCTATAGTCCATCAGTTTCCTTCTGCCCTGTTATTCATTTCTCTACCTTTGGTCATCCAAATGACCTGTACCCTTCTGTCCATCCCAGTCATGGCAGTACAACAAGCACCCACAAAAATGGAAAGAATCATAGCTGCTAGGTAGGACCCCTCGTCCTGCCTGTTCCTTTGAATGCCATGATTGCAGGAGAGTATCAGAAATATATGCCTAAGTTCACTGGTACAGAAGGAGTAACAACCAAAGAGCACCTTGAGTCTTTTAATAGCTATGCTGATAACCTAGATATCAATCATGATGATGTGTGGCTGAGGGTTTTTGTCCAAAGCCTAGGTGGAGAGGCTAGAAAATGGTTCAAAGAATTGATTCCTAGGTCTATAGCAGACATTAAGGCCTTAGATGATGTGTTCTTAAAGCATTGGGGGGACAAGAAAGATATGCTCTTCTATCACACTGAGTTTGGAAACTTACAGAGGGAAAATGGTGAACTATTGTCTGATTTCACTAAAAGATTTAACTGTATGTACAGTAGGATACCAGTTGATGTGAAACCCACCCCTACCTTGGCTAAGCTCACCTATGCAAATGCCTTTGAGTCTCATTTCTGTTTACTACTGAGGGAGAGAAAATGTGCTTCTTTGGCTGATACGCAAGATGTAGCCCTGGAAGTAGAATCAAATATCATGGCTGCAGAAAGGCTCAAAGGAAATGCTGATAGAAGAAGATAAAGGAGTGAGCACTTATCATCCTCAGATCCTAGGATCGATAAAATGGCCAGGATGATAGAGTCATTAGCCTCTGAAGTTTCTAGATTAAGGGTTGTGTAGCATTCATGGAAAGGAAAAGCTCCTAATACCTTGGCTCTTCCAAATCCAAATCCATATAGAGGAGCAAAGGAGCAGTTGTAGATTTTGCAAAGAAAGAAAGATGCCAATGAAGACCAAAGGGTGAAGACCCCTTTTCAGAATATAGTCAAGGAAGAAGAGTAGTTTGAAGAAGATGATGAGGTCCATGGTATGGAAGACAAGGGAAGTGCCCCTTTTTTAACCAAATTTGCCTATGAGAAGTCATTATTCAACGGCCCTACTCATAATTTTGTTGTCACTGTAGAACAACAAGCTTATAAGCAGAAGCAACCAGCAGTAGATCCCATCCTCCTCAGAGTTCCAGCCATAGAGGTAAGAGGCCTTGAAGGGGCCCTTTCTTCTTTATGCTTTCAATCAGAAATTCAAAAGCCAGGAATACCCATGCATCTTATTAAGCCGGTGAAGAAAGAGTCCTTCAAGAAATCTATCCTTGAAGGTCCTGAGCCTAAAGCCAGCCAAGCTTCTAATGACTATGCAGATCTTCAAATTGACCAACTTGATGTTATCCTTAGCCCAATGATAAAAAAGGGTGAAGTCAGCTCCCCATCATCTTATGTTTCTCTATCTGTTCAAGAGACAATCCCTCATAATGGCCCCCTAGGCACTGGAGCCAGCCATGATTCAATGCCCAAGGCTGACATGGATAATCTCAGTCTTGATATCCCAAAGCTTGTCTAGTTGGCCTCCACACAGCTTGAAAGGGAAGTTTTCTAGATCACAGAGGAAGAAGGTGCACAGATTTGGGACACCTCCTTGGATGGGGCTTGTTCTAAGAAAGCTACAGGAGCAGGGGAAGTCTTTGTGTCCCTAACAAAAGAAACACCATTTATATTAATTGTTTAGGCCACAAATGACACAACCGAGTACACAACAACCCTTGTTATTCAGTAGGTGTACAAAAGCTTCCACAAAAAACATCCTAGGATGAGAGCATACAGAGAGGGGGTGAAATATAAACCATCTCTACCTGATAAGGTCAAATTCCCTAAAATTTTTGAGGTAGGTGATCAAATCAACCTGATTTTGCAAGTCTTTGATGAATTGGCTGACATGCACATTGCCCAAGAGAAGGAAACCTTTCATAGAAAGGGTCAATTCTCAGTATGATGACTATTTTCTCTAATGGGATGCACTGAGAGAAAGGCAGGGAGACCCTAGTTAAATCAATGCTTTGTGGACTGGACCTTTTGTCATTTCTCAAATCCAGGGGAACAACACTTTCATGCTGCAAAGTATGGAAGGAGATAAAGCTTTTGATGGCCCAGTTAATGGGAATTTTTTTAAAGTTTCCGTTGTTTAATATCCCCAGGCCTTAATGTTGTAAATATGTTATTTTTACTAGGTTTTAGTGTAGGCTTAATTAGACTCCATGCCTAATGGAATACTAGGCAAATGTTTTTAATCTTGTTTTTGTATGAAGGCAGTGGTCTACAGTTCTTGAGACCTCATAGGGAGGATCTCATCCCCAGAAGGAGCCAGTGTTAGCTTCGCTATATAACGATGATTTTCTAAGGTTAGAGACAATCTTGACCCGCTTGGCTGTGCTCAAAAGGATTCCACATCAGTCACTTCCTCCTTTCTCCCTCTATCCCACTTATTCTCCTTCATGTTCGTTTCCTCTGTTTTTCCTATAAACCCAATAAATAACCCCTTTAGCCTTAGACCTGAGCGCAAAGCCCAAATCCTCCATAAAACCTCACCCCAATGACCCCGTGCACTTATAAACCTATCGGCTCATCTCCACCATTGATCTTCCTTGCCAAATCTAACGGCTCCTGTCACACCCAATAAAGCGACCCGCTCGACCATTCCCAACCGTCCGATCACTTCTGAAAAGATCCGACAACATTCGCTCTTATCGCGCCATCCACTCAATCGAATGTTAGTGCACGATGAGAGTGGTTTTTCTCTCTCATCTGCCGCTACATGTCGATTGATGAGTGGAATCACGCGGTCCAGTCTTGTTTATGCTTTGTGCCCAAAAGTGGTGAGACCAATACCAATACTGCGTAACCAAATCTGCCCACCCGTTAAACTCCCGCGCAACTCCATAGCCTGATCACCGTTCGATTTGGCTGCCTAAGATATAACGGCCCAAATTCAACCCACTCCCACCTTGGCCGATATCCTCCGCCGAGCCATCTTCGCCATCCATTTCCCTGATCTGATGGCCATCCTTTCCGCTCATCCATATCATCTACTCACCCATTCGGTCCATGTCCTCTGACCACTCTATTTTCCCGAAGGAGGGAGGTGACCAGCTTGCCAGTACCAGTCACAGTAAACCCTCAACAACCTTATTTAAGACAAGGCATGGCCAAGGGACAGAAGGACAGAGCACGACCCTGTAACTGAGCTTATTAGTTATGGAATTTCACTGGTACGAGCACTCCAACTGCTTAAGAGGACAACACAACACTTGAGTAGATCGGATTCATCCACTGAAGCAAGAAAACGTAGTCATAGACTCCATCAGGTAGTTAAATTCAGTTGGTGGTCAATTATGACCCCTCCATACCTAAATGGCCAAGTGCCCTTGTAATGTAAAACCTATAAATACCCAGAAACAAGATGTAATCAGGGTTGATGGTTAGTGGTTGGAATTTTGATATAAGGTTCAACTTCTGCAGATTGTATATATTTTATCACTTGTAGTGTCTCGTCTTCATTTTTAGCTAATACAAGCTTCTTTTGCTGTTAACTGTTCACTTTCCATTTTCCTCTGTTCTAAGCTTGTGCTCGATACGTTGTATTCTTGATCTTTTGAGGTTTAGCACTAGATAGCTATCATCCTATCTTTGTGTTAGATTGTTGAATGTATCACTAAATAGGTTACTCAGGTTTCTTTCTATCTGATGCAAGAGAGTTGTCATCCTTTCTGTGCATTAGTAGAACAAATTTACAAGTTTCTTTACTAGTTGCATCCAGCCATCACATGGTCTTGTGTATCTGCTGGTGTGGTTAGTATTCTCCATTTTCACCCAATATCTAAACTGTGAGCATTTGGTAGTCTAAAACCTTGTAGTCTGGAGGTGTTCACGCATGTCTGGAGTGAAACAAAGTAGAAGTGGTTATCTGGCTTTAACAAGCATCAGTGCTTCCATTTAACCTACAACAATAGTTGAATTTATATGTTACCAGGCATCTCCAACCTACAACCCAGGAGAGTTTCTTGGAATCCTAACAGAACCAAATCAACAAGTGGACCAGGGGCATCACAATTATATTGAAATATGCTTCTAGACAGTCATTAAGTTGCAGCAATACCCTCTTCTTGAAATGTGCATGATATCATCAAAGTCAAATCTTTTGATCATTGAAATCCAGGTACATGTCAAAGCATACATTTTGAGACTCCGCATCATTTTGTCTTTCATGTTGATGTGCACATGGCTCCATTGGAAGTATTCTTATACTTGAAAGTGATTTTGTTTTTCAAGTAGGGTAGGGTAGAAGAAAAAAAAATGATGAAAAAAATGAGGAAAAAATAAAAATCTTAGGTGAAAACCTCCTTGGAGGTGCTTGAGATTGGCTCATTGATTGAAAACCTCCATGAGGTCATTAATGGGTTGGGAAAAAAGAAAAAAGAGAAAAAATAAAACATCCTAGGTGAAAACCTCCTTCAAGGAGCCTAGGCAGACCTACTAGTTGAAAACCTCATTGATGCGGTTAGTAGGTCTAGAAGAAAAAAAAGAGAAAAAAAATCCTTGCTCCATGCATCTCTTTGATGAATTCATGTACTCTCCAACATCTACAAGCAACAAGAACAAGTTGGTACCAAAAGGAAAAATTGGTCAAGCTTGGTCAGAAGAAGTCAAATTTTGACTTTCTCCTCCTTTGCTCAAATGCTCCAAAAAGGCCAAGGCCATGCCAATCCATCACCCTCATCTCTTTTCATCATCCACCCATCATTCTCAAGCTTCTACCATGCAATCTGCTTTCTGTCATAAAAAATTACAGGATGCTCTGTTTTACTACAAGATATAAAAATACATAGAGCAAAAATTTGTTTTTGCCATAACTTGAAAACCATGCATCCATTTTCCAAGCTGTTTCAGGGGGAGATGCATATGGATGATGTTAAAATTTTCAAGAAATTTCAGTAATTTCTACTGCACAGTTTTCAAGAAATCAGCCTCCATCACCTACCACCATTTTTGCATTTTCTCGATATCTTTGTATCCATTTAAAGTTCTGTTTCATGGGGAGATGCATATGGATGATGATAACATGCCCAAGAAATTTAAAAAAATCCCAATCCACGGTTGCCAAGAAATTGACCTCCATCACCTTCAACCATTTTTAGTTTTTATCAAGATTCATACATCCATTGACCAATTTGTTTTTATGGGGTGGTGCATAAAGATGATGGAAACATTCTCAGAAAGTTTTAGGTCAATCCATTCTATTGTTTGGAAGATGTGGACAAAACAAGTCGCTTCTTGAAAACCTACAGGATCCTATAGGAGATCCTACAAGATACAGAACATCACCTACAGGATTGGCAGTGAGCAGTTTTAAAAGGGAAAACTAGAGGTTGGCTTCATCAAGCACTGATAAGGAGGTAGGCTCTATACTTTCCGACATTTTCCAAGTGAAAATAATATAGAAAAGCCTTCTAGTTTATTAAAAAAGGTTGCAGTCTAGGGGAATTGTATACACAGAATTTTAAAATTTGGTATCAGAAATATACAAAACTCCATCCATTAGAGAAAAATGACAGGGGAAACCCATCAACATAGTGAGGATTCATCAGCACCCTCCTATACTAGAGATTCACAAGGAACAATTGGATAGGTTTCTTTGAAAAATTGAGGGGATATGATGATGAAGTAGCCAGGGATTTGCAGTCAGCTTCAACATGGAGATCCAGAGGTCAAAGAAGCTCCTCCAAAGCTTAGTAGCAACATTAGGATCATCAACATCAACATACAACACCTGCATATCAACATCAACTCAGTAGCAACATGCAGGTCTCTCTAACAATCATCAGGTAGGTATAGGTATGCAATATTGTTGACCTTTTCTCTCAAGCATATTATAGTTAGAAATTTGTTGTCAATGCATGAGAGATGAGGCTTTATAAGCTAAGGATGGGTCAGTAGTCTCAACCACCTTCAACTAATTAATTGTAACTCACTCCACTCATGCAATGTTGAAAAGTCAAATTATGAAGGGTGATGATTTCAAGGAATGAGGACAACAGTTAAAAGAAGAAATTTTTGCAAAGGCTAAGTCACCACACCACTCCAAGCCCTCCATTCACTTTATATTCACTATCTATTCATCATTCATCCATCGCATTTCATTTTAGAAAAAAAAATAAAACTTAGCATCCTCTCCATTTTCACAAACCTACACTACTCACTTTGAGCCCCATCATCATCATCCAATCCCTCTTCGTCATTTCTCATCACTCCCATACAGTTAGAAGACCCTGAAAGAGGAGGAATGTCTACTACAAGAAGGTAGAATGTTGCTATAAGAAGGAATAAATTAACAAATTATGCTAAACCCCAAGGTGGTAGAGCTTAAGAGAGAGCTAATCAAAATAGAGAACTCCAAGGCCATTAGGCAATCATCTAGGCCACAATAGAGAAGAAGAAGGTGAAAAAGGAAATGAGACATTCACCATCAAAACAAAACTCAAACTGTAGTGATGAAATATGTTCTCCAAGATGTTTCCAATCTCTTTCTAGCTTTTTTCTAGGGCCTAAAAATGGGAAAAAGGCATGAGAGTTAAGTTGAGGGCCTACCTTAACCTCAGACTATAATTTATGCTCAAAACTGGTTTCCTATAGTTTTAATAGGGTTTCCTGTAGTTTTGACAGGAATTGATACAAGATGTCCTAGTTCTCATCTAAATACATTTTGAAGGTGTTAGAGGTGTCCAAATGGAAGAACAAGGTAGCAGAAGGTTGATAAGGATATGGAAGACCTTGCTAAATTGAAAAATATTCAAGAACTTATCTTGAATAAGGGCAAGAAAGAAAGCTAATGGTCTCAAGAAAAAATGATTTTTCTTTGCACAAATATGTTTTTGGGCTTGTCCTTGCAGAACTTGTAGTGAATATTCTTAATGCACAAGAGAGAGGCCACCAGGGCCATGGATGAGGCACAATGAGGTCACTAAGTTGCTCATAGGATGAATAACACTTTCAGCATGGGGTATGATGGGCCTCTAAATTAGGCATAAATTAAGGTCCATGCCTCTAACTTAAAATATAAATTAAGTCCTCTGACCATGCTTCAGCACATTAAACCTCTCTTTTTGCATTAGATAATTTATTTTTAACTTTAATATATTCATTAGGAAGGTTTATGAATAATTGGATATTTGTGCCTAATATTATTTATTTTTGCCGAATATTATGAGAATATTGGGTAGATTATGAAGATTTGGAGGAGGAGATAATTTAGGGACTTGTTCCCTACTAGAGGAGGATCAATAATAAATAATAAATCAACAAGATATTATGGAATTATGGCACAGATTGTGGAACTCCAATGATTGCGAAAATCTAGGAATGTGTTCCACTAATCAAGGGACCAGATCCACTAATAAAGGGATTTTGGTGGGGAAAGCTTCCTCCATTCATGGGGAATGATTCCTAATCATTTTTTATAAGTACCAAGTCGAATTTGCCTCTAGATATAGATTTTCATTAATGTTCTTGTGGAGAGAACTCGTATTTCTACATCTCTATTGTATTTTCTTGCAGGGATGTAATTCTATTGATGAAAATAATGAAGATTGGTGTCATGTTCAGCTTTTAGATCTTGTTATCCTCCATAGGTTTCCAATTTTCCTTGGGATTGGCCATCCTAGGAGCCTCAGAGCCCTTTTGTATCATTTTCTTTCCTTCTTTTCACTGCTTATTCACATGCATCTCTTGTTTTTATTTCTTTCTATTTCTGCATTTAGTATTAATGATTTCTTGTTGTAGGATTGAGTTAAATGGTTGATATAAGTTCTTTTGTATGACCAAAAGCACTATTTCATCCTCAAAAAATCTTTGGAATTTCATAGTAATCATTGACCTGCTTGGATTAGTCTTCTTATTCCCAAATCTAGATTGCTAGACCTCCTTTTTAGCAAAGAACAATAAATTTCTGCTATTTTTTAGAGCATGCTAAAAAGCTTCAATCAATTTGGTTCCACTTGCATTAGATCAAAAAAAAAATTGTAGCTCATAACAAAAACTACCCCATTGCATTTGCACTTGATTTGGTTAGGCGTTTTTTAGATTTACTAGCTCACTAGTTCTCGAATTTCTAGATTTTCGACTACTAATGTTTTTTTTTTTTTTTTGCATGGGTTAATAGAGGTCTTTTTGAGTGATTCCACTTGGAATATGGACTTAATACATCCTAGCTAATAAAAAAAATAAATTCCGATTCAATTTGGATTTGATTTTCTTGGTCATTAAACCCTCACCAATTTCATCATTTCACAAGGAAACTTCTCCAAGCTTTTTGAGCAAATCCATCCATCTCACAACTTTGTTTTGAGTTTTGAAGTGGTCCTAGGCACTCCCTTGCCTCATTCCATCCACCAAACACCTTCCTTAAGCTTTCCATCACCTTCAACATCCATCCTTTTTCTCTCGGCTGTATCCTGTAGGTTTTCAGGGGATCCTATAGGTTTTTAGTACATCCTATAGGTTTTCCTGTAGTGGCATGTTTTGAGGCCGAATTGAGGAAAGACCTCCAGGAAGCCACACAAGGTCACCTAAGGGTATTCCAAGCCTTCCAACCATGCACCATTATCTCCAAGTCACCCACCACATCACCAAAAGAGATTAGCTTTCACACTCTCACATGAAAAAAGACAAAAAGGAAAATAGATTTATTTTATTCATTTACATGCACAATGGTAGAAGGTTTGATGGTTTGAATCTGCATGCTTAGGATAGTAGGATTTCATAGATGTTAACTTAACATTCTTTTGAAGAAAAGCCTCTTAGTCGTTAGTAAGAAAATGGTGTTTTTAGCATTTGATTTCAGTGTCTTTCCTTGTACTTTCTTTCTCTCAATAGGTTAAGGTTCCATTTCGAACATTTCATTTTTTGCGATTAGTTTAAGATTTGACTTCAGTATACGCAATCCATTACATCATGACAGTAAAGGAAGGACACATTGTATGCTTCACATATAGTGCCAATACTCTTAAGTTTGCATGAACCCCATGTTGATAGTTAAAGTTACTAGCCTTGGGAGTTGCAACATTCTTGTTACTATATTGAGGCTCATCAACAGGTATGCCCGAGCTCAAAGTATAGCATGAAGGTGTATGTATGAGATGTGATGAAGGAAAAATTACAAGGGGACCATTACCATCAAGTAATAGCAAGACCACAACTATATTGCAATTAATCCACTCTGACTTATCTGTATGATGTCCATAGACTCTTTGGGAGGATACTTATATCATCTCACCTTTATGAATGATTATTCTCGTAAGACCCAGATCTACTTCTTGAAGAAGAAGGATGAAGTGTTCACATGGTTTCGACATTTCAAAGCATTGATTGAAAACCAATTCGAGAAGAAAATCAAGATATTAAGGACTGATAATGGGACTGAGTACGAATCCAATGAATTCCAAGATTATTACAGAGAAGATGGAATTAAGAGGGGGACTACAACACCATACACCCCTGAGTAGAATGGTGTGGCTGAAAGGAAGAATCACTCTATTATAGAAGCAATTTGGGCCATGCTTCATGATCAAGGCCTTCCGAATTTTCTATGGGATGAAGCCGCAAATACCTCCGTATATGTTCAACACCGATGCCATCATCAAGCATTGGTCTCCAAGACTCTAGAAGAAATGTTTACTGGTAAGAAATCCAATGTCCCTCATTTTAGAATTTTTGGAAGTCCCGTATATTTTCATGTGACGAAAGAGAAAAAATGCAAATTGGGTGCATCTCGGAAGAAAGGAATCTTCGTGGGATATAGTGAAAATTCCAAGGGATATAGAATTTATGTGGCTAGAAAAAGGAATTTGAGATAAGTCATGATGTCACCTTCGACGAAGATATGGCCCTTAGGAAGATCAACAACCTTCCTATACTAAGGAAGGACAAAGAAGATGACACCGGAAATGAGGGTGCAAAACAAGGTGAAATAATGCCTGATGTTGTTGAACCTATGGATCCTAGAGATCCTCCTCCCCATGATCCTCCCTGCTCCAAGAGGAAACCCTCATGGCTTAGGGAGACTCTAAAATATGCCAAGAGATACATTGCACCAAGGGGCTCTTTCCGTGAAAGCAAGAAGCTGAACAAGAATCAAGGATATTTTACCGCCATGAGCACTATCATTCAAAATGTGCGTTCATCACTTGAAGAAGTCATGAAGCATCAAGTATGGAAGGATGCTATGAGTGAAGAATACAAGTCAATTATGAAGAATGATGTCTAGGATGTGCTCCCTAGACCCCAAGACAAATTGGTTGTCACGTCTAAGTGGCTCTACAAAATAAATCATGGAGTTGATGGAAGTGTAGACCAAGATTCACAAATACAAGTGGGAGTTGACTTCTGAATTTGAGATGAAGGACCTAGGACCAATGCACTATTTCCTAGGGTTGGAGGTCTGGAAAAATCCAGGTGAAAGTTTCCTCTCTCAAGGAAAATATATTGTGAAGATATTGGAAATATTTGGGATGGTGGACTGCAAGCCTGTGAATACTCCGATGGAACTTAACTTTAAGAAGTTATGTGGTAGTGCTATTGGACCTGAATTGGGAAATTCTTTTGAGTATCATCAAATCATAGGAGAACTGATGTTCTTGGTGAAATGTTGTTAAGACATATGTTTTGTAGTTAACACATTGAGCCAATATATGGTTGAGCCTCATCATATACATTGGATTGGTGCCAAGAATATTTTGAGATATCTTCGGGGAAAAATCACATGGGCTGAGATACACTGCTACAGATGTGAGGCTACATGGTTATTCTGATGTTGATTGGGATGAAAGTGTGGTGGATTGCAAGAGTACTTCTGGATGTTATTTTTCTTTGGGTTCTGCTTTGATATCCTAGATGAATAGGATACAAAAATCGGTTTCCTTGAGAATCGTTGAGGCCAAATATATAACAAGCATGGACTCCTGTGAAGATGTCTAGTTGAGGAAGCTCTTCAGTGAGTTGTTTGGACATGTGCTAGATACCACCGTGATCCTCTGCGACAACCAGAGAGGGATCCGATTATCAGATAAACTCGTGTTTCATGATCACTCAAAGCATATAGATATCAAGTACCACTTTATCTGGGATATTGTACAATGAGGAGGAATAAGGCTCCATCGCATTGAGACTGATGAGCAGTTTACTGATATTATGACAAAGCCACTAGGGAAGGTCAAGTTCTTTTCCTTCCAAGAACAACCTGGAGTCATGGAGATACCCTCTTATGAGGGTCGTGTATGAGATAAACATTGAGATTTGGGAGCTTTGGGTGTCTTGGGGTACTTCTTGGAGCAATGAGAAACCATAGGGTGAGTGGTTTAGGCTTCCCCTGTGATACTCCTTGGCGACATGTAGGCAGGATGAGTGGTTCATCCTTCTCCTGTTGAGACATCCTACCCATGTATTCTAGGACTCATGGGAAGTACCTCTCATCTGAAAATGATAAGGGAAATGAGGATAGGTACCATAGTACTACCGATGGATGCATCGTGTACTACCATACTCCCTATGCTAGGATGACTGATATTGATTTGATCAATTGGAACTGACTTTGGGTCAGTAAGAGTGGTATGAGACACTCTCTTTTGATTGGAACTGACTTTGGGTCAGTACGAGTGGTATGACACACTCTCCTTTGATTGGGACTGACTTTGGGTTAGTAGATAATGGTATGATACATTCTCAATCACTTCTTCTTCTTCATAGTTCAACAGACCAGAGCAGTGCATTGATAGAAGAGATAGTACAGATTGGCAGATGGATTAGTAGATGGAGTTCTCCCTAGTTGAAAGGGAGTGTTAAAATTGGCAACTAGGGCCAAAATCCACAGGGGTCATATTATTTATGACAATTTATATTTTCCTTGGATTCCTCTCTTTGAGAGGTGTAGGATTGATCTAAAGATCATCCAATTCTGACATGTGCAAATGAAGTTATGAATTTATTTTGATTATGGTCAAATTGTCAAGGTAGGCCAACAAACTTATGTAGGTGTAGAAGCCCAACAATCATGTCTATTCAGCCCCAACGTTGCATATAAATAGAAGGTGATTTAGCCTCATTTGGACAAACTCATATTCACACTTCTCTCTCTCTCTTTCTCTCCTCATTGATTGGGTACGGATTTTTGGGCCTCTCTCTCTCCACATGTTCGAAATTTCAGGAGGCCTAAATTTCAGGAGAGCGAAATTTCAGGAGGCTGAAATTTTAGGAGAGTGAAATTTCAGTAGGTTGAAATTTTAGGAGACCGAATTTCTAGACAGTTTGACCAACCATTGACAAGCATGTGTTGACCTCCTTTGACTACGTTTTTGTCAGGGCTATCTCTGTTTGGGCAGGCCACATTTTTGGGCACAAAAATCATGGCTAAACTTTGACTTTGACCAGCATTGACTGCAACTAGGGCTGACCACAGGTGGACTGTCTGACTAGATTTTGACTAAGCTATTTTTGGGTTGTTTTGAGGGCTGATTCATCTTGCTATTTGGAGGCCAAAGTTGAATGAATTTGACCAATTAGTTGAGGGTCAAATCTCCCCTCTTGACCAATGTTGACTTTTTTGGTTAGGCTTCTTTTGCTGCTGTCATAAATGATCAGATTTGTAAATTGTACTATCTCTCTCTGCTGAAATATTGAAGACTATAAGAAGAATTGATCAAGGGTTTCGCCACATTGGAGTTTGTCCCTAGTTCGTGCCACATCTTGTGTCTTCTTGCCTTGGGTTGTCTTCTATTTTTTATGTTTATGTTCTATATGAATTTTATTATCATGTTGATGTGATTTCTAAACTAGATATTGATATTGGACTAATTAAGAAATTTAAGAAAAATTGCTTTAAAACATAGAACATAGTATTGTTGCCTAAAATTAACAGTCCGCACTGTAGATCTGATCTCGTCGAATTGCCTCTGCTTTTCACTGATATCTATATCGATTTTCTACAAAGTTGGATCCTCCTGCAGTGAGGTCCACAGTTCCATGGATTGTTCAAACAATTGGGTGCAATCCTTGATTGTATCTTCTAGTGTAGCCATCTCTTCTTTAATAGTAGCCTCATGCTACTCTCTAACTTTTGGAAGAGTGGTTAATTGTAGCTTAAGTTGTAGCTCAGATATTTGTAGATGTAGCTCAAAATGAACCTTACCAATTTCCTCCTTCGACTCTTTCACTGCGACATATAACTTCTAAATCTTTTCTCTAGAGGTCGCTTCTACGAGAATTTGGAGCTTGGGAAGCTCACTAAAGGCTTGCACTATTTCTTCTTCTAGCTGTTGACTATGTGCAATAACTTCTTCACATTCCTTAAGAGCCTACGCCTTTTCCTTGAACATCTGCTAGTTTTTGGTTTTTACTTCACTAATGACCAGCAACGCATGTTGTTCCCAATCTCTAAGCTCATATGATACCCTTTGATGCAGCTCGTGCAGTGTCCGAATAGGGAGTGCGGCTAGGTTCAGACTCATTTCGTTAAGATGTAATAGGCGTGCCCTGTCCTCTGATGTATCAACGTGTAGTGACCCCTATGGTAACTACATTGTGCAGAGGTCCATGGTGAGCTCTGCTGCTAAGGATGACCCGCTCACTTGCTGCATGCTCGCCTATCCAATGCTCGCTTGAACGATGCCTTTCTGGATCTAAAATTTCTGCAAGCCTTGCTACACCTTATATAGTGTATGATGGTACTGGTCCTCAATGTGGTTCCAAATATTCTTCGTTGCATCGTGGACCACATCACCAATCTTGCTCAGGTCCCCATTCATGAGGACCAAAGGTGTCGTGCTCGTAGACATGTTAAATTTCTTCTTCTTGCACGACCCTGTAGAGCTATGCTTTTGCCGCATTTTTACAATGAAGGGGGACTCCATGCCTCCGCCACCTTCCTCTTCACCCTTGTTTCACCCTTTACATTGGTGCGCTTCATGTTACACTCACTAAGGTCAATGGTGGCCTGCGACGTGGTGGAAAATTTCTCATTGGGCACTTTTGTCTCTTTGGTAGTGACCTTCTCTTTTGTTTCTTCTGTCTCCTTTGCAAATACATCCTTCTTCTGCACAACCTTTTCCTTCATGGAAGCCTTCTGTGCTTCCTTCTTGTTATCTTTCATTGTTACCATCACAGCTGTGGTTTTCTCTACTTCACCTTCAGTAGCCTTATTGCTCCTTGCGCCTGCATCAGATGGGGTGAGCTAGTCACTCTACCATTTACTAATGAATCCCATAAAGTCGTCTTCGATGACCAAGTATGGCAACTTGTGCCATGTGACCATGGCATATTTCTTCGTGCAGATAAATAGATTATGAAAATATACCTTGAAATCAATGCCATTCGTATACTGGGCATGCAAGCTAGGTGATAACTATGGCCGCTAGTTAATCACCATCCTTAACTCTGATTCAAACAATACCTATTAGTTCCTACCAGTCATGTCAATCACTAGTGATCAAATATGCTCTTACAATGTTTGTTAGGGTCTCGAGGTCAAATTTTATCATTTCATTAGGTTTCAAAATAAAATTTGGTCATTGGTTCTTGTGTTTAGGTCATTGTTTCTCCCTTCACTTATTCATGGTCTTCATCACTCATCATGGTCATTGTCTTCTTCGAGGTATCATGTCTTCATTTAAGTGTCTTGGGTCATGAAATGGTTAAATTCCTCATTTTAGGTCATGGTTTAGGGTTTCACTCCATGTGTAATCATGATACCATATGTCAAAACAAAAACATGTCCATCATGTAAGTCAATGGATAAAGGGAGTTAGAAGCTTAGGGAAAGCAAAATAAAGGTAAAGGTAATGTTTTATTTCAAATAAGACAATCCTGCAGTACACTACCTCGTCTCATCATTTCTCAAAGGGACATACGATGTCATGCCACTACCAAAGAAAAAATAAGATTTCAAGCTACAAAGGACCATATAAAGCATCAAAAGGGTTTCATTTCAACATTCACAAGTTTAAGCATCTCCTTGGCAAGTAAATAAACATTTGGCACCTCTTATGCATCATTCATTTTGAAGAACTCAATGAAAATACCTCTCTTAGGGTTTCACTGTGCTTTTGGTTTCCAAATGATTTTGCTTCATTGCAGTGAGAAAAATATTATTTTTTATGTTCCATAACCTCCATTCATACCTTATATACCCCTCCCAACCATTTCCCATACCCATTCCCTTCATTTCCCCTCATTTTCCCTAAACCCTAGCTCAATGTTGCATTTTTGCAAATTTCTAGGCTAGGAATGTGTTTTGGAATTTTTCACACCTTTCCTTCACTCTTTTCAAGAAATTCCACCGCCTTACATTCCCTAACATCTATGCCTACCACCCAAAAGTTTCCCAAGAATTTAGGAAGCCCCTAACCCCTTCATTCCCCTCCATCTACAAGACTGTCTCAAATCCCATGTTTTCCTAAAACTAAACCCTATTATTCCTCCTAGTGAGCTAGGGTTTCACCTTGGAATAAGAGGCCACACACATTGAAAAGAAGAACTACAATAATCAAGGACATGTTTGAATAGTCGAGCCATCTAACATGAAAGAGATCAATGCCTCATAGACTTATCAAAAGGTCATTTGTGGCACACAGGGACGATTTTGCTTCAAAGTGTGTTTCTGACCAAATGGAGATGAAATTGAGAAAGGTGGAAGAGGTTTTTGTCAATAATATACCAAGGGAAAAAACCCTCCTTCATTTTTACATAGGTATCATATATTGGGACGTATGCAACTTTCTGGGAGACCTATATCAGAAAATAAAAACATTTAAGGTTAATTTTCTGTTTTAGTCATGCTTTTGTGGCACATATTCTGAGAACATTAAAATGAATTTCCATACATGGAGAGAGGTTTGTATTTAAAACATCCTTATATACAAAAACCTCTCTCAGTTTTCCAAACATACTTATTTTTAGAAAGATATCTCTCTATCATTGAGCCCTAGTTTTGCAGAAAAACCCAAAATTTTGACCCTACCAAAAACACAGAGCCTTGGCGCTGCGCTTTTTCCTTAGAGCTCCAAATGAAAATTGAATTACATTTTTGGAACGATGATGCCATCCTCTCAAAACCCATTTCCTCAAATTTTCGAGACAGGGTTCATATTTTGAGAAAAATGAGAAAAAGTGGTAAGAAATCAACATTCTACCCCTTTTTCATAGGCACTGCGCTTTTGGAGACATCTTAGGAGAATCAATTTTTGAAGGCCTTCCCATGTGTAATTTAAAAAAAATCAATATTTTATGGAAACTAGATAGGAAATTCTAGTTTACCATTCTCTCGGATTTCTTATTTGACTTCAGAAAGGCACCTAAAGGTGGCTTCAAATTTGGTGTTGAGCTTTTGCAATTTTCTGAGTTTTCAATTAAAAAATTCCACTGTCTAATTTCTCAGATTTCTAGTTTGACTTGGTCAAAGGTAACTTAATGATGTAACTTCATTAGTTCAAAGTCTAGATGATGTAATCATGAATAAATATACATGATAGGTTGTTTTTATGGTTAATTAGGCCTCATAGATGAAGCAAAATGCAAATCAAAGTCTAAGAGAAGAGTTTGTTTTTGACCTTCTCACTCTCACTTATTGGTTGAGAGATTCTTGGAAACAGCTCCACCACTTAGGGATTTAAACCCTGAAGGTGAGGAAATTGTTTGTTTGAGTCTATATGTATCATTTCTCATTCATAGAGAATGGTTGGATTTCTGAGGAGAGACTTCTACTCTACGATTTCATACAGTTAATCAACTAGCAGTTGCAACTATTTTTTAGGAATACTTGTTCAATGAGTTTGTGGTGTTGTTTTCCTTTCATATCAGTTTATTATTGATGAATTCATCTCTCTTAACATGATTTTATTTCTTCATATGGTTTTCCTTATAGTCATATGGGCATAATTCTTAGATTCAAAGCTCTATTTATGTGGAAAATCATGTTTATGTATTTCTTCTTCTAGATCGATGAATTCATGCTCATACATGCTCATTATAATTTCTTAAGCTTTCATACCTATATTACATTGACCAAATCTTAATTTCACCACAAAACATTGTATCTTTCTCCTCTTTATGTTTTCTACAACAAAATTTTATACCTTGACCTAATTACTTGCTCTCATTCCCTAGGTGAGTAACCTAAAACCCTAAATTTCCAAACACTCAAACAAAACCTATACATCTAGCCTAAAATCCATTTCTTTTCCAATTATTGACTGAGAAATCCTTAGAGAGATCCTTCTTTGGTTTAGCAGGGCTAGCTGTTGAACTGAAAGTGGTTTGAAGTTACCTCTTTCAATATCCTCCTCAGCTTGGGACATTGTAGAGGATAACATTTTGGCGTCGTTGCTGGGGAACAAAAAATCATATCTTCCCTGGGAACGAATGACAAAGATCAGATCTGATTGCTGATGGTGAACAATGATAAAAAATAAGAAAGGCTGAAGCATCCCACTTGGCGACTCCAATAAGTTTGATGTAATTTCAAAGTACTCCATTTGTGACTGAATTGGCAACTTCACTGCTGCAAGATGAATCCCAGATCTGCAAGTTATACTCCCTTAAATTGTGCTCATATTTCAGGTTTTCCAAATCGCATGCCTTGTGTAGATTGGCAGACTTATATGCTGAAGTTAAAAGTGGAGAAAGGAGAGCATGTTGCTCTTCACTTGGTCAAATTTCACATGCATGTACATAGGTTACATATTCAATTTCCTGAAGATTGTCTGATGAAGATGTTCATGGCCACCTTGGAGGAACAAGCAAGATCATGGTATCAAGGTTTGCCACCTGGTTGTATTTATTCACTTGATAATTTTCATATGATGTTTTATGAAAATTTTAAATAAGAACATCCATCTTTATTGCTGGTAAAAGATTGTTGCAAGCATTTCCAAGGTTTTATTCATCATTTGGAAAGTGTTTATGGTGATGAAGAGTTTATGGATGAAGAGATCCTAGAGGCTTTATATGAGAACCCTTTCCATCACTAAGAAGAACAAGTGTTTTCTCCCTTGGATGAAAGTGAAACTGAGCAGGACTCCAATGATGACATTAAAAAGGTTGTAGACATTTCATAAGAACAAGAGAATGCTCAAACCTATTTTTATGAATAAATGCTGCTTATCAATGATAGTCATGTTCCATCCTATGAGTTTGATGAATCTTTGCAGCAGATTTGTCAGTATTTTAATAAAATTTATGAATATAGACATTCATTTGTTGTTTTAGATTGTTCTTTCTCAGGGTTTTTATTTCAAGACCAGGTTTGTGAAGACCAAGATGAGGTTTCTAATGAAATGCATGAAAAAGGATTTGAAATGCTATTCCAAGAGCATATTTGTGAAAATCGTAATTTTGAACTGGAATGTGTGGAGGTTTTAGACAACATAATTATGGCAGAGAATAGTCATCAAACATTGCACGCATATGATGAAGAGGAGAGCAACGATAAGGAGAGGTTGTTTTAGAGCCTCATGCACATGATGATCTTCCTCCAGGTAAAGAAAATGAGGAGTCTTTTGAAGAAGAGGAGATTGTCTTGGATCCAATGGATATGCACATATTTTCTATTGATGATATGGTTGCCTCAAAGGAAGATTTTCAAAAACAAACTTCCCTTTCTCCTAATGGGAATGAAAAACTTAATGACATTTTCATCCTGACAAAAATTTTGCATGGGAAAATGAAGGGTGTGCATGTATTTCTGCTGACTTTCAGGACAGGGTAACATTTTAGATTATTCACGATCTTTTTACTAATTTTCTTCAGTCATCAATAGGGATGAATTTTATTTTATTTATGGATCATGAGCATATGTTCAGTGGACACTTGGAGTGGCCAATCTTTTGTTTTTTTTTCCTACATAAGGAAAGTGCGAGCATGATTCAAGCAAGTAGCCACTTGATGGATTGGTTACACGGGAGGGATCATTACACATGATTGTATATACATCTTTAGCAGGTGGGCGATTATCATCAAGATTTGAAGCCTGAGGTGAAGGCTCCAAGATCCCAATGGTCTGTTGCCATAAGTAAGTTTAGTCAATATGCTTTTTATAGTCAAGTCAGTTCAGTTAGTCAATTAGTTTTCAGTTTTGAGTTTGGTCTTTGCATTTTGACTCCATGCTCAATGGATAAGGCTACCCAGTATACGGTGTTCTTGACACCTCCAAGGAGCTGCCATCCCTATATGGAGCCAATGTTAGTTCCTACCAGTCATGTCAGTCACTAGTGATCAAATATGCTCTTACGAGGTTTGTTAGGGTCTCGAGGTCAAATTTTATCATTTCATTAGGTTTCAAAATAAAATTTTGTCACTGGTTTTTGTGTCTAGGTCACTATTGTTCCCTTCACTTACTCATGGTCATCATCACTCATCATGGTCATTGTCTTCTTCGAGGTATCATATCCTCATGTAAGTGTGTTGGGTCATGAAATGGTTAAATTCCTCATTTTAGGTCATGGTTTAGGGTTTCACTCCATGTGTCATCATGATACCATATGTCAAGACAAAAACATGTCCATCATGTGAGTCAGTGGATAAAGGTAGTTAGAAGCTTAGGGAAAGAAAAATAAAGGTAAAGGTAATGTTTTATTTCAAATAAGAGAATGTTGCAATACACTACCTCATCTCATCATTTCTCAAAGGGACATATGATGTCATGCCACTACTAAAGAAAAAATAAGCTTTCAAGCTACAAAGGAACATCCAAAGCATCAAAAGGGTTTTGTTTCAACATTCACAAGTTTAAGCATCTCCTTTGAAAGTAAATAAACATCTAGCACCTCTTATGCATTCTTCATTTTGAAGAAGTCAGTGAAAATCCCTCTCTTAGGGTTTCGCTGTGATTTTGGTCTCCAAATGATATTGCTTCATTATAGTGAGAAAAATCCTATTTTGTATGTTCCATAACCCCCACACATACCTTATATACCCCTCCCAACCATTTCCCATACCCAATCGCTTCATTTCCCCTCATTTTCCTTAAACCCTAGCTCAATGTTGCATTTTTGCAAATTTCTAGGCTAGGACTGTGTTTTAAACTTTTTCACACATTTCCCTAACTCTTTTCAAGAAATTACACCTTCTTACACTCCCTAACATCTATCCCTACCACCCCAAATTTTCCCAAGAATTTAGAAAGCCCCTAACCCCTTCATTCCCCTCCATCTACAAGACTATCTCAAACCCCTTGTTTTCCTAAAACTAAACCCTAATTATTCCTCCTAGTGAGCTAGGGTTTCACCTTAGAAGAAGAGGCCACACACACTGACAAGAAGAAGTACAATAATGGAGGACATGTTTGAAGAGTTGAGCCATCTAAGATCAAAGGGATCAGTGCCTCACAAACTCATCAAGAGGTCATTTGCGACACATAGGGAGCATTTTACTTCAAAGTGTGTTTTAGACAAAATGGAGATGAAATTAACAAAAGTGGAAGAGGTTTTTGTCAATAATATACCAAGAAAAAAAACCTCCTTCAGTTTTTACACAGGTTTCATAGATTGGGAGATATGCAGCTTTCTTGGAGACCTATGTTAGAAATTAAAAAAATTTCAAGTTAATTTCCTATTTTAGTCATGATTTTGTGGCAAATATTCCAAGGAAATGAAAATTAATTTCTAGAAATGGAGATATGGGTTTCTTAAAAAAATAATTATATACAAAAACCTCTCTCCATTGCCCAAAAATCCTTATTGTTAGAGAGATATTTCTCCATTTTTGAGCCCTAGTGTTGTAGAAAAACCCAAAATTTTGACCCTGCCAAAAACGCATCGCCTTGGAAAATCATGTTTATGAGTCTCTTCTTCTAGATTAATGAATTCATGCTAATACATGCTCATTAGAATTTCTTAAGCTTTCAGGTCTATACTACATTGACCAAACATTAATTTCTCCAAAAAACATTGTATCTTTCTCCTCTTTATGTCTGCTATTGTAAACTTTGATACCTTGACCTAATTACTTGCTCTCATTCCCAAGTCCGAAAACCTAAAAAACCTAAATTTCCAAACACTCAAACAAAACCTATAAATCTAGCTTAAAATCCATTTCTTTTCCATTCATTGACTGAGAAATCCTTAGAGAGATCCCTCTCTGGTTTAGTAGGGCTAGCTACTGAACTGAAAGTGGTTTTAAGTTACCTCTTTCGATCTCCTCCTCAGGCTAAGACATTGTAGAGGATAACAATACCGATAATATTTTTGTCTCCCTTACGTGCTCATGGTCCTTCGTTGCCCACAGAAAGGTGAATTTGGCAGATTCGCATAGGTAGGGATCATGCTAAGGGAATTGAATTTCATCTGGTGTCCTCCATGCCACTAGCGCGATCTATAAAAGTAGCCAGGCATAATGAAAAGCTTTTCCCTCATCCTGAGCCTCTCGACAATCTTCCAAAAATTCATGGCACAAATACTTAGCCTAATTATATTGGACTCCCTTCGCACACTGTGTAGCCAGAGATACCACTCGAGTTGGCTCTTCATCAGTGCAACATTTCCTCATGATATTCCTCGCTAGTATTTGTGAAGTGAATTGCACCGCACCATCAGATATGGAACTAATTGCATAACAGCGCAAATTATTCACCATCCCAAAGTCTCTCTTCATATGATCTGTCAACTCCTTATCCTGTGCTTTTCCTACGAAAGCCTCAACAGGGTCTATTCCTTGATACAACAACAACATTATTTGGTGACTCATCATATCAGTGATTGGGAGGGGCTCTCCCAACCAAAGACACCCATCATGCTTGGGATTTTGATATTACAAGGAAAGCCTAATTGGTTAGGGTTGAATGATGAGGTATAAAATCTCGAACCTTTGAATTTTTGGTAATATTGGGTTTTCTGTGCTTCTACATTTAAACCCAAACTCAATAGGGTTTGGTGGAATGTGTGAGAAAGACCCTTATATTGTCTTAGAATTTTGTTCCTTGGTATGGGTGTGTTTATATGATCAATATTGTTGTACTCTTATTGATCATTGTGAAGTTGGGTTTGACTAACACATGATATGAAATGTATTTGCATGATGATGAAAACTAGGCATATATAGATATGTCCTTTCGGTTGAAACCCTAGCTTGGTCTAGGTCATATGGATTAATCTTGCCGGACATATGATATACTTATGTATGATTATGACTTCCTAGATATGTGTGTTGACCTAGTTATTTATGGTCATGTTGTGCCTTGCAAACAACCCCCCCATTTCATATTATTTTTATTTACAAAACCATTAAAATATGAAATGGGTCCCTCTTAAAATAAAATTGATGTCAAAACTCTTACTTTGTAAAGTCCAACAAATCAAAGGAGCGCTTTATAAACTTACCCTCAAAAGCCATATCCCTTTAAAAAATTGGAAATAAAGCAAATATGTGTTCATCACGATAAAGCGATCGCAAGATCAAATATCGCAATAACATATAGGATGCACTAAGCAATCAAAAGGCTTCCCCCCCGACGCGATAAAGCTATCGGCGATATCGCAATCGGCAAATCCCCTTGTG
Source organism: Pinus taeda (assembly GCA_000404065.3). Classification (NCBI taxonomy): domain Eukaryota; kingdom Viridiplantae; phylum Streptophyta; class Pinopsida; order Pinales; family Pinaceae; genus Pinus; species Pinus taeda. The sequence goes on along the minus strand of APFE030945870.1, from coordinate 43,663 downwards.
CATCACTAACGCGCCCCTTATTAAAACCCCGATCTGATAAAGCTATCGGTGATATCGAAATCAGCAATTCCCTTATGCTGCAAACATTGCATACATGCCTTTCACCGATGCGATATCGCAATCGATGATCGGCGGCTCCCCCTGTTTAACCCTTAATGCGGATATTCCTTTCGCTGATGCGATATCGCAATCGGCGATCGATGATATTCATAGCATTCTCAAAATTAGCCATGCACCCCTGCCCGATCCGATGCGATAAGGCACAGTTTTCAACGAAAAGCCGTTAAAGTGATTGGAAAGCCCGATTAAATGACAATTAAGGCATAATATGCCCCTATAATGATGTGTAGATTATGGGGTTTGCATGATTCTGCCATTTTTACTATCGAAATGGTTCCCCTCATGGAGGCAGCAGTCAACAGTTGGATTATGGATTGGGCTACTATCCTTTCAGATAAGCTTGCCGTGGCTGTTAGTGAATTTAGGAATAAAACCAGAGTCACCGAGAGAATAATTCCTTCGTTCTACTACAACGCTTATATTTTAGATACCTTGTGTTTTAATTCTGAATTCCCCATTCTTGGTTGGAGGTGGACCGCACAGGACCCCTCGCCCATCCACATTACCATCGCAAGATGTGGAAGTCATCTCATAAGAATCACTTGTACCAAATTTGTAATGGTTTCATGGTTCCTGTCTATTATGCAATTTTTGATAAGCCCATTCCAAGGATCTCCTACCTAGGCTCTTTTGACCTGCCGGCAGTGGGTAGTTGGTTTGGGGAAGAATATTTTACTTATGTTAGAATCTATGGTAGCCAAGCCAATCCCCATGTCCTCCCCTTATATGTCCCTGACAAACTGTTAGGAAGGGAAATTGCATACCAAATTACAGCTAAGAGTACCACACAGACTCTTAAGCTAAAGCAGAAAAGGGGTTGGCCAACTTTTCCTTTCAGATGTGGAGTCTTTACCCTGCATGATTTAAAACATGCAGAAAAAGAAGCCTTGAAAATTCAAGCTTAAATCTTCCTATAATTCCGAATAGAGCATATGATCCAAACAAATATGCATACGCCGCTCTAGAACATGCCAAATTATCAACATTTCATCATAAAGAGGATATATTCGATGATGTTTTTGCCTCACCTGAATCAATAGGTCATGGTAAAGAGCTTGCCAGGAGAAGATGTAATGACGAAGTGTTATCTGAGTTTAATAAGCTCAGGGAGCAGAGGTTGCAAACTCTGCCCCTAAACTTATTAATGCCAACCCAAGCATCATCGAGCGAGCCTGGCCAGTAACAAAAGAAAGAACCCCCTGCTACACTGAAAACCAAAACCAATGAGCAGGAGGCACAACAGAAGAAAAACCAAGAGGAAAAGCTGAGGGAAGAGCAGGCAGAACGCTTAAGGAAGGAAGAGGAAGATAGGCATAGAAAAGAGAAGGAAGACAACCAGCGAAAGAAGCAGGCAGAGATGCGGAAGAAGGAACAAGAGCAGCAAGAGAAGGAGAAGCAAGAACAACTGTTAAAGGAGTCCCAGTCCAAACAAAATACCACCGATACTAATAAGGGTGTTGTCACAGACCTTGAGCTGCAAAAGGAATGGCAGCATTTTAGTACCATTATCGGTGGAGGAAAGGATTCACAGAATACTGAGACTCCTAAAAGCAGCAGCATACAGAAGGAAAGCTCATCTCAGGCTTTGAGCACAGCCACCGGCCCACCCAAAAACTATGAATGTGGAAATAATTCCAAAAGGTTCTAGCGACCAAATCACTCTCCAAGTAGAAGACATTCCTCCGTTGAACGTCTTCTACAGCCCTAAGCATATATCCATAGTAAAACAATCGAGAAAGAGACAGAGGCTTGATCAACCTTCCCTCTTTCCCGAGCAAACACTCATGGGCAATGTAGTCTGGAGGGAGAAACTCGATCCCTCTGATGATCTGACCAAGTTGTCACAATATACCAGAGCTTATTCGGCTGCCACCATCGATAAGGCATCAGAGGTATGTCTTTTTCTAAAGACTAAAGATCAGGAGATTTCCACATTGCAGGTGGAATTAGCAGATATTAGACAAAGGGCAATGCAAGCCGAAGGCCAATTAGCAGAACAACAACAACAGGCAGTACATACAAGTGAACAGCTAGTGGAACAACATAAAATAAATAGTCAATTGATGCAGCAATGGGAGGACGAGAAACAGAGGATTAACCAGGCAGCCATCCGGAGACAAAATGAATTGACAGAAGCTTTGGAGCAACTAAAAGCGGCAAATGAGCAATCTTTGAAGGCTAGAGATGAGCATATCACTCAAATTACAGCACAGTTAGAAGCTACCAAGGGAGATGCGCAGATAAAAGAATTCAAAAAGGAGGCGATGTTAATCAACAAGGCGCTTGTAGCGCAAGTTAAACTCTTGGCGCAATCCCTCTCCCAAGCGGAACCGCTCTGTGAGTTAGCTACAACTGTAAATGAGCAGGTAGAAAAGGCTAGAGATGACTACAATCAAGCCGAAGAAGATATCACAACCTACCTTGAATGGCAAGATTCGAAGTCAGGAAAGGAATCCAATTTCCCTAGGATACTGGAGGTCCATAAAAAAAAATTGTTTACAGAATGGCAAACACAGGTATTAAAAGGAGAAAGGGCAGCATCAAGATGTGCATTAACTGCTGGTAATTTGGCTGATCTAGTAAATGATACTCTCTATCTAGCCAATATCATTTCACAATGCACGCCCGGGAAGATTACTACAGCAAACAAATTGGAGCATACGTGCTACCCAGATTTAGAGAGCAGAGAATGGTCAATTGCCATGGTCGACACTTTAAACATAGAAGCATATTGGCGGTTCCTAATCAAGCCTCATGAACAACGATCTGCCCTCAAATGCTTGACCGATGCCGTTCAATGCATGATCCCCGACATCTAGGACTCCACATACGCGGCCCAGCTCAGCTCCCGGCTCAACAAACCTCCTGAAGTTGAGCCAATGCTCGCCATCAATCTACTCAGGTTCAAAGGGAAGCAGCCGACAGAATGATTCATCCTCCAGCTCCTCGGATTGCCAGCAAAAATAGCAACAAGAATTTATTGACATCAGCTTAGTTAGCTTTTATGTTTTGTAGATATTTAGATTAGCATAGTATTTATAGACCCTTTCATGTTTTTAGAAAGGGTTGTAAAATTTTGTAATAGAATTAACAGACTGAAGTTTGCACTATTGTGCTTCAGCCTCTATTCTTTTATGAAACTCGACCAATCGCTTTTATTTTAATGGAGAAATTTCTTGATCCAATTGCGCACTACTCTCATTGATCGAGAAATGTTTATGTGTTGAAGTAAAAGCTATGCATAGCGATTCATATCGGGAGTGGCTTACTATCCAAATGGTCTTTCTATCTTTGGTTTGAATTCATTCTGTGTATGTGATTTCGCTGGGTAATTATTCCTGCTATCATTAATTGTATGCATGCGCAACAACAAGAAATCTTACTCATGCCACTATTGGATGTTTAGATGATATACCTTATTTTTTAATCATGTATGCGTTAATGGTATGAATGTATAGAGTGTAGTAGTATCACCTTAATCGCTGCGCCTAACTATTTAGGTACAACAATCTTGAATAATTTAATATCTATGTCTTGAGAATGCAGTCATCTATATAATTGTATTTTTGGATATAGAACATCAAAAGCTACGCTTTAGAAGTTCAAATAGACTCCCGGGATAGTTTTAATTACTTATATTTCTGTCAATAGTTTTAGCTATCCGCCTATCACTAGTGTTATCTACAAAGTATTCATTCATCCCATTTATCTATTGCTGGGAAACTGGTCCCATTATCCCCAGTCGGAGCCACTATCCCAAACGGAAAAGGAGCTGTACTAAGGTCCGGACCGGGTGGTTTCCCCCAATGTTGGTGCAGTAATTTTCGAGGCATCAACAGGACCTTAGTGATAGCAATTTGCGATCGGGATTAGACCTGATGGATTTATAGGGCCAATTTGATATATTTGAAGTCTGATTTTAAAGGTTTTGGTCATATTTTCATTTTTTTTTGGGTTTTGGTATTATCGCTTTTAAATGATAAAAGGGCTATTTTATAGGGTTAGTTGCGCCAGCCGACCCATCTACCTAAACAGTTTCCATTGTAACAAAACCAACCTCCGATTTTCAAGTAGATTTGTCATAAAAGAGACATATAAAAGCCCGATGATTGGAAAAAGGACGGGGAGAGGGATTTTCACCACGCAGTTTGTTTGGCAAGAGAGATTTCAGGTGGCTGATAGTGCACTTTGTTTGATTTGGACAAGTTTTATATGTTTTCATCCCCTCTCAATGCCACAAATGCATTGGTGTTGTCCATTTCTCCATTAGAGGTCTCCATTTCACATCCATTTTCCAGAACGGAGGTACAAGACACCTTTTATGTAAACTAATGAATGTAATCTCTTCTTTTCATGCCATTTAATATATGAAGGCCTCCACATTGATCGAGCAGGCCCGGAGACGTAGTCCGAGTTGGAAAAACTCCGTTATGAAGTTTTTTCATCTTCTTGTTGTGCCTTTATGTGTTCCTTCTTCTTGTATGTGTGCACATTAGATTTCTATGTTAAGCTACAATTTATACATGTGATTCTTCTCATACATCTATAAGGAAAAGATCCCTAGATCAAGTGGTATTATAGCAAGGCTTTTTAGATGTGAATTGCATGTTTATATGCTAACTAGAGACAGACTCCAAAGAGGTGAAGGGGAATTAGAGCCTTTTGATCCCGAAGCGGGGCATGCACATCGACAAAGAAACATGGTAGAAGATGAAGCTCATCTTGAAGATGAGTGCAATTTCCACAAGACTTTCTATTCAATGGCATAGAATATCAGTCAGCTAGTTTTAAGGTTGGAAAAAGTAGAAGAGAGAAACCGAAAAGAACAAGGTTCAGCACATGGGAATGGTGGAGAAGAACCCCCTCCTTCTCCTTCCAAGAGTGAAGGTTATCCTTCCTCTCACCGCCATAATTGTAGAAATTCAAAGGATGCATCTAAGAAGCCTTTCTTTAAATTATATGTTAAATTTGATCTTCATGTTTAATGGTGAAAGTAACACAAAGAAGCTTAATAATTGGATTAGGTAGATTGTGGCCTACTGCAGGATTCAACATATCGTGGAGGATGAGGCAAAGATTTAGTTGGCCTCTTTACGGCTAAACAATATTGCTCTTGTTTGGCAGGAGAGCAAATTGTAGCGCAACAAGAATGTGGGTAACCTCTTTTCCTCATGGCCTAATTTTATTTCTATGTTAAAGGAACACTTTTATCCTTTAGGATACAAGTAAAAATCTTTAATGAGTTGGCAGTATTTAAGACAAGGCAAGGGTCAGGATGTTCAAATTTTTACAGAAGATTTTAGAAAGCAAGCACTGAATTTGGGTATTGCACTTGATACACATGAAGTTGTAACTAAGTATATTGGCTCACTGCATAGCTACATTAGGCATTCATTCTTGTTGTTTGAACCAACCACTATTGACGCAGCCAGCGTGAAGGAAATTCATATTGAGAATAGGGGCAAAAATTAAAGAGATGATCATTCCAGAAAACCATCATTCAAACCTCCCAATGGAAAATCAAAAGTGAAATGGAAAGGAAAGGAGAAGAAGATGGGAAAAACCAAAGAAGGAGAGAGGTCGTATTGCAATCACTACAAAAAGGAAGGCCACGATGATGATCACTATTGGAAAAAGCACCCAGAAAGGCGTCGAAAGAAGTATGGTAGAAAAGGGAAGCAGAAGAAAGTTGCAACGATGGATCAGGACCTTGGATCGGATTTTGGAGATGAAGCATTGATCACAGTAGTAGGAACAAGAGTTACTCTTACACCTCATGTTAATTCTGAATTGCATGAAGGCACTAGTTCTATAAATGAGTCCCTTCCTAATGATCGAAAGAGAATTGAACTATTTCATATCAGAGTTGTTGTAAATCATACTAAAGTTGAAACTCTGTTTGACACTAGATCCCAAGCAAACTTAATTGCAGAATCCCTGGTAAAGAAACTCGGCTTAGAAACAAAACCACACTAGAAAACCTTACCTGCTTGGATGGATACATGACAAAGAAAAAATGAATGTAACCAAGCAATGTAAAGTCAAATTTGTAATCACTTCTAAGCTAGTGGATGAAGTAGAACTAGATGTAATACCATTGGATATATGTGGCATGGTGTTAGGGAGCCCATATCTTTATGATAGAAAGGTAGTCTTTTTCCATCATGAAAACAAATACCAAATCACAAAAGATGGGGTAGAGTATATAGTAATGGCTTATCAAAACAAAATCAATGCCAACCTTGTAAGCACTGGACAAATGAAAAGACTGGTGAATTCCAGTAAAGGTTTTATGCTGATGGTTGTAAGGGAAAAAGAGACAGAATTAGCTAACACTTTCCAGGGTTATGATCAGGAGCATAAACAAGAATTATTTGAATTAATTTCTAATTATGATGAGTTGTTTCAAGAACCGAAGGGATACCTCCAAAGAGGGAAATCCAACACAAGATCCATTTGTAGCATGACGCACCTTTACCAAATATTGGCATGTACAAGATGTCGACCATTGAGATGGAGGAAATTAAGAAATAGGTGCAGGAATTGCTAGACCAAGGGGTCATCAGGCCGAGCACTTCTCCGTGTGGTTCATCGATTGTCTTAGTGCCAAAGATAGACGACACCTAGAGGATGTGTGTGGATTACCACACGCTAAAAAAATTACGGTGAAATATCACTATCCTCTTCCACACATTGATGACTTATTAGATCAATTAAAGAATGTTGTTTATTTTACAAAATTGGCTTTGTGTAGTGGTTATCAACAGGTCCTATTACAGAGAAAGTCATGTGGAAAACCGCCTTCAAAACCAAACAGGGTCTGTTCGAATGGATGTGATGCCATTTGGACTTTGCAACACTCTAGCCACTTTTATGAGGGTTATGAATGATCTCTTTTGGCCTTTCATTGATGAATTTATTCTTGTATATTTAGATGATATACTTGTCTTTAGTAAGAGTTGGGTTGAACATGTGTGTCATGTAAAGGAAGTGCTTGATGTATTGAAAAAGGAAAATATCTTTGTAAAATTGTCAAAGTGTGAGTTCGGGAAAGCCTCTTTGGGTTACCTAGGTGATATTGTTGGTCATGGTTAGTTAAAGATTGATCCTTCTAAAGTTGAAGCAATTGTAAATTGGCCTAAGCGTACTAGTGTAACCGAGGTCTGTAGATTTTTATGTACAGTCCAGTATTGGAGGAGATTTATTGCTAATTTCTCTATTATTGTAGCACCTTTGCACACATTGACAAGTGTGAAACATGTCTTCCAATGGGGAGGAAGACAACAGAAGTCCTTCAAAACATTGAAGGAAAATATCAGCATCGCGCCAGTCTTAGCCTTACCCGATCTCCAATAGCCATTCGAGATCAAAATTGATGCCAACGATTATGCGATGGGAGCTATACTGATGTAGAAAAAGAGGCCGATTTATTACCACTCTAAGAAGTTTTCTCAAACTGTGATAAAATATCCCACTTATGACAAGGAGCTTTATGCCTTGGTGCAGAGTGTGAAAAAGTGGAAACACTACCTGATTGGAAGGGATACCATCATCCATATGGATCATCAGCTCTTGCAGTACCTTTAGTCACAAACCAAGTTGCAGCAATCCTGTCATTTCAGGTGGATGGGTTTTCTTCAACAGTTTCATCTGGTAATAATGTATAAGAAGGGAACTAGTGTTTTCGCCCTCCTATTTTTGCTTTTGTTATTTTGCATAATGCTTCATTGTCTTTTGAGAGTTCTACTGAAAATATGCTAACGATGATGACTTTAAGGAGATTTACGCAAAACTGACCCATGGTTCACAGGTGGACAACTATCACTTGGAGGGGAAACTGTTGTATCACCTTGGTAAATTGTGTATTCCCACAGGGGAAAGAGTACATGTAATTCGAGAGCCCGACACCTCTCTTGTGTCTGGACACTTTGGTGTCAAAAAGACTTTATGTCATGTACAAAGATTTTGTTTTTAGCCTCATATGGAAAACATTGTGACTCGCTATGTAAAGGATTGTGTGATGTGTTATGTTTCAAAGCCCTCTAATAGAAATATCGGGCTCTACACACCACTCCATATTCTAAGTCGTCCACGGGAAAGTGTATCAATGGACTTTGCAGGAGGTTTTCCTTTGTCTAAGAAGAGTTACGACTATTTGTATTTCATCGTTGACCATTTTAGCAAGATTCGTATTATTATGCCTTGTAAAAAGCAGATCACTGCAGAGAAGACTACTCTTTTCTTTTAGCATGTTTGGGTCCATTTTGGATTACCCACATCTATTGTGTCAAATTAGGACTCTCGCTTTCTCGGAGTGTTTTGGACCAGTTTGTGGAAGAAGCATGACATTTCATCTGCAGAATGACAGAAAGATAGACGTTGTAAACCATACCATGGTACACTTGTTATGAGGCTATTGTGGGAAACATCCCAAGTTGTGGGATGAGAATCTCCCATATGTACAACATTCCTACAACCGAGCAATGCATTCATGTATGCAGTGTTCACCATTTGAGACATGCTTTGGTTACCTACCAAAGGACCCTTTTGATATGGTCTTTGGAAATTAAGACGACTCTAGTGGACATAATGATAGGGACAAAGCTCAACAGTTCATTCAACGAATCCAATTGATTCACCAAGTAGTGCAAGAGCACTTGGAGAAAAGTCAAGCTTGTTACAAGGCTCGACATGACAAACATCGAGTCAACCATCAATTCCAAGTGGGCGACAAAGTGTCGTTCCACATCATTAAGGACAAGATGAAGGGAGATGGGAAGAAGTTGCAACCCATCCGATATGGTCCATTAACCATATTGGAGAAGATTGGAAACAACTCCTTTTGTCTTGATTTGCCGATATATATGCAGATGTACTCAGTAATGAATGTAGAGAACTTAAAGCTGCATGAGCCACCATTGATCATGGACACAGATGAGGTGGGAACAGTTCCTATTTGATGATTTTGCACCAAAATATCTCGATGAGTTATCAGAAGACATCATCCTTGACATAAGGACTAGGACTTCATTGCGAGGAGATGCAGAATACCTTCGAGTGGGTTTTAATTGAATAAACCCTAGTAAGGGAAAATGGATGGAGGAGGAAAAGGTGATGGAATAATTCCCTCACTTGCGAATTTACTAATGAAAGCTTTTGGCAATCCAAAATCTACTCAATGGGTAGGATTGATCCAGGTGGATATTCAAATACAATGGCATGGAAAAGCTCAAAATTGAAAGTGGCAGAAAAGTAGGTATCTTGACATCAAATTGAAGTGCTTGTCACCTTGATTCCAACAGTGTGAACGACACTCCAATCTGAGTCCAGATGATGAAGTTATAGCAGAAAGAAGGTCACCTTGTTCCTTTGGAAAATGAGGATTTTTCCCTAAAAAAATGGGTTGTTAGCTTTAAAAGAGAATCGCATCGGAAATCGGGCAAAGGATAGACTTTAAGACCTCGATCGACGATTACTGATATATCAGGTTGGAGAAGTCAAAGGTGGAGAAGGAAGCACATCAGAACCCCTGATTCATGATCTCTGACTAATCACAATCGGGGGTAGGCAATTGGTGATATTAGGGACATAAAGCGGTTAGCATCGGTGGATTGGGTCATTGAAACCCAAGGCATAAGACCTTGACCTTTGGGCCATTGCGATTACAATCACCGATTAGACACACACAATCGCAGCCATCGGATCAGGAAGCAGATCGACGGCCAAGATCTAATCGGCGATCGGAAAATTGACAAATCAGTGATCGGCAATCGGCGATTCCCCAATATACAGGGCCATGGACCTCAGCGATAGCGATTTGCAATTGATATCAGACCTAATGGATTTATAGGGCCGATTTGATATATTTGAAGTTCGATTTTAAAGGTTTTGGTCATATTTTTAGTGTTTTTCGGGTTTTTGTATTATCACTTTTAAATGATAAAAAGGCTATTTTAGAGGGTTAGTTGTGCCAACCAACCCTTCTGCCTGAATGGTTTCCATTGTAACAAAACCGACCTCCGATTTTCAAGTAGCTTTGTGATAAAAGAGACATACAAAATCCTGATGATTGGAAAAAGGATGGGGAGAGGGATTTTCAACATGCAGTTTGTTTGGCAAGAGAGCTTTTAGGTGGCCGATAGTGCAATATGTCTGATTTGCACAAGTTTTCTATGTTTTCAGCCCCTCTCAATGCCACAGATGCATCGGTGTTGTCCATTTCTCCATCAGAGGTCTCCATTTCACAGCCATTTTCTAGAACGGAGGTATAAGCAACCTTTTATGTAAACTGATGAATGTAGTCTCTTCTTTTCATGCCATTTAATATATGAAGGCCTCCCCATTGATTGAGCACGGCCCGAAGACGTAGTCCAAGTTGGACGAACTCCGTTATCAAGTTTTGTTGTCTTCTTGTTGTGCGTTTATGTGTTTCTTCTTCTTATATGTCTGCACATTAGATTTCTGTGTTAAGCTGCAATTTCTGCATGTGATTATTTTGATACACCTATAAGCAAAATATCCCTGGATCAAGTAGAATTCCTGCACACGAACCCAACTTTCCTATACTAAAACATATTTGTACACCAGAAGTTGTGGTTCCTATACTAAATAAGGGATTCTTACAAAATCAATTCCCTTTATTATACAAAGCCTAAATTCATCAATAAATTATAGAATTTAAAGGATTTTATTCTATCATCAGTTTCCAAGTGTGCTTATGCTTTCTCGATCTGATCAACGAAGGTCTTTAAAGATTCATGAGATCTTGCAAAAAAACTTATGAGGGAAAGAAAGAAGCGAGACAGAGGTAATGTTTTATAAAGAGAAGGAAATTATTGCGGGGACTTAGAATGACATAAACCACCAGAGGATATAGGAAAAATGGAACAGGGGAAAAGTTCAGGGATAAGAGGGAAAACAAAAATTGGGAAAGGAAACTTGTGAAGAATAGGAGGAAAATTTTAACTAGGACAAAAGAAGAAATAGAGGGAAAATTACAAAAAGGGAATAAGAAGAAAGAAAGATTTTTTACTTCAATCCACAGATGTCTCTGCCACATAATGTTCTACCTTGAATAAAATAACTACAACGGGAGTTTTGCATCACTTGTACAAGATTTGCCATGTCAATTTCCCTGAACTTGGATAAGGGCTCAGTTTTGTTAGTAATTCTGCTATCACCAAACAACTTTATGGAAACCTACTTCTTCTGAATGGCAATCATCATTTATAATAATCAATTAATATCCCTTTTTATTAAAAAAAACTAATCCACCCACCAACATTGTAGTTTTCGTGTACACCCTTCCATGACCATGTCAGAAAGTTGATTTTCGCAGTGATAGGTAAAGAATTTTTCAATTTCTTAATTTTCTGGTTTTTTTATTGGAAAATAGAGAAATCATATTCACAATAGGTTGGCATCACCACCTATCATCCTTAATTCTAGTTGCTGCTACACTTGTTGTATGAACTATTCCTTAGTGGTGGGCTGAAAATATACTTAGAGTATATGCCCATTCAAAAGGAAAACTTATTCTTGTCCATGAACGGTCTTGATTTCTATCGGTCCATTTTCAAAAGCTTTCACCACTTCATATGGCCCCATCCAACGTGTATAAAATTTCTCCCTAAAATGTTTAAATTTAGAATCATAAAGGAGTACCCAATCACCTGGTTGGAATTTCCTTGTTTTGATCATCTTTTCATGCCATTTCCTATGTTGTTGTTGCATTAATGTATTTTGTTGAACAACATCGCTTTTGATCTCGTCAATTTCATTTAGCTGTAAGAGATGTTGTTATTGTGCTTCCGAGAGATCCAATCCCAATTGGACAAGAGTTCTAAAAGATTTGAACTAGAATTCAATTGGAAACATGACATGTTTCACGTACACCAACGCATAAGGTGTATGACCCGTGTTATTCCTCCAGGTAGTTCTATAATCCCATAAGGCCTTAGGTAATCTGTTTTGCTAATATTTCTTATGAGGATTCACTGTTTTGGTAAGAATGGACTCGATCACCTTATTAGTAGATTTTACCTGGCCATTTTCCTATGGGTGGTATGCTGTTGATTTCATTTGTTGAGTTTTATATTGATCCATAATACATTTCACCATATTAGAAGCAAAATGAGGCACATTTTCAGCAACCATCTCTCTAGGAACACCAAATCTAACAAAAATTTCACTAAATAAAAATTCAACAATGACTTTTTCAATGGCAAAAGGAACAACTCTAGCTTCTACCCATTTTGTTACAAAATCAATGCAAACCAAGATATGTCTTTGTTTAAGGATGTTGGGGCTATAGGTCCTACAAAATCAATAGACCATTTTTCAAAGGGTTCAATCATAGATTGAGGACAAAAAGGAATTTTTTTGGCTTGAACAAGTTGGCCCATTCGCTGAAAACTATCGCAGTGCTTGACATATTCTTTGGCATCCTTGAACAAGGAAGGGAAAAAGTAGCTAGCTCGGAGAATTTTATATGTTGTTTTTCTATCAGGAAAATTCCCCCCATAAGGTTCATCATAGTAAGGTTTCAAAATGTCAAACACTTATTCCTCCCTCACACATCTACAAATAATGAGTTCAGGCCTCGTGTAAAAAGGTCTCCCTGAATCCAGGAATATGAGGCACTTTTTTGAATAATGTTCCACCTCTCTCAAGTTGATAGATGAGGTGGCATTTTTCTTGTAACTAAATAATTAACTATATCAACCAACCAAGGAGAGTTTTGTGACACAACAAAAATATTCTCGTTAGGAAATTAATCATCTACAAGAATTATTTCACCAGGATTATTCAATATATAAAGATAATTAGCTACAAAATTTGATTTTCTAGGTCTATCGATAATGGTAACATTAAATTCCTGTAATAAGAGTAACCACCTAGTCACTCTACCACTAGTCTAAAATTCATTCATTAAATATTTTATGGCATAATAGTCTGTATGTATAAGAAATTCATAACCCGTAATGTAGTGTATGAATTTATTAATAGGAGATATCATAGCTAATAAATCTTTCTCATCTACTATATAGTTCAATTCGGTAGGTGACAAGTTTTTATTAATGAAGTAGATAGCATAGGATTGTTGATTTTATTCTTGTATTAAGGCTATTCCAATAGCAGTATCTGAGGCATCTGAGGAAACATGAAATGGGAGAGACCAATTAGGCCCCCTCAAGGCTACCGCTTGTACTATTTTTTCCTTCAACTCCTCAAAAGCTTGTTGGCAGGATTTAGTCCAAGAGAAATCACTATCTTTAGCTAAAATTCAAAAAGAGGGGTAGATATCGTAGAAACGTTTTCAATGAATCTTTGGCAATAGCCCGCATGACCAACAAATCCTCTCACTTCCCTTTAGTGTTTCGGTGCAAGAAGACGTAAAATAACTTATATTTTGGCTGGGTCTACCTTAATACCTTTACCAGAGATAATATGACCAAGAACCAACCTTGCTTTGCACATCAGTCTACATTTCTTATCACTCAAAGCGAGGCAAGCTTCTTGGCAACGAAAAAAACTTATTCTAAATTTTTGAGGGCTTCTTGGAAATAATCATCAAATACTGAAAAAATCATCCATGTAAACCTCTAGATGCTCAAGGTTAGAAAAAATGGCCAACACTTCCCTTTGAAAGGTAGTTGGTGCATTACAAAGTCCAAAAGGAAGCACTCGATAAGAAAATGTTCCCCATGGACAAGTAAAAGTATTTTTGTCCTAATCCTCGGGTGCAATTTGTATTTGGTTATAATTGATAAAGACAACTAAAAATTAAATGTACTTTTTACCAACAAGGGTATCAAGCACCTCATCGATAAAGGGAAGGATAAAATAGTCATCTAGAGTGGCTTTGTTTAGTTCTCTATAGTGAATGCAAATATTCCATCTCCCATATTTCTTTAGAACTATCACTAGTGGGGAGACCCACTGACTATCAGATATAGGATAGATAAAACTAACATCTAAGAGATTTTGTAATTCTTCCTTAACAATGTCTCTGAGTGCATGATTCATGCACCATTGGGGTTGTCGAACAAGTTGAGCTCCATCCTAAATATAAACTTGATGAGTGCAAGTTTCAATGAGGATTCCTTTCATGTCCTCATAGCTCCATGCAAATGCATGAAGATGGTCTCGGAACAAGTTCAGAAGCTTCTCTTGTTCTGATCGGTCTAAGTCTAAAGTAACATATAAATATTTCCCTTGAATAATCTCAACAGGAATGATCTGAAACTCAAGAATGGTAGTAGATGCATCTAAACTATGTAGTGGAAAGGGTTGGGAATCATATTTTTCTTGAAAACCCTAGCTACAAATATGAGAAAGTGAGTCAAAATTTGGCATAGTGTCTAAGTTGCTCAATAAATCCTGAATCTCATCCTCCTCAGTTGACTCATTATATTAATGGATCAAAGAAGCAATTCAAGTCTTCTCATCACTATTGTCATAGTCTAGCCATAAAGTATCTCAAATCTCTTGAATGGATCTAGTAGGTGGGTACAAGGTGTCATTTTTCCTAGCATCCCCATGAGAAATATACATATCACCAAAGTGACACCCTATATACGCATCTATTGTGGTAAGCCATGGTCATCCCAAAATCAAGGGATGTCCTCCAATAGGAATTTTTTGTTGAAGCACAGTAAAATTCATGAGATATTCCGAAGAATCAATTGAAACAAACACATCATCTAATACAACATCTGGCTTTATTTTAGATCAGTCAACAAGTTCAAACACAATAGGGGTATGACAAATATGGTCCAACCGAAGTTGCTCCATGGTTTTCCTAGTCATAACATTGATAGATGCTTGTATATCTATTATTACATGGGAGACAAGTACATCACCTATCTGGAAAGAAACAAATGGGTTTCTAGGGTCGGTGTGTTTTTCCATTTGAGTGCTTCCTCTCATTAACAAAGCCTCTCTTCCAACAAACTAGATGGTATGAGGCTCTACTCTTTTCCTCCCTAGTTTTTTAAGACAAATATCCTTAATGATTTTAGTATAGATGAGGATATATTTAATAGCCTGAAGCAAAGGGACCTTTATACAAAGATTTCTATGTTTAGAAACTAGGTTAGACTCAGGAGTGGAGTCATATTTCTCCATAATCAACCTATCTCGAAAGGTAGGTTGGTTTGAAGAAGATGGTAAGGGCTCTGAATGGGTGGGAATGCGTCAAATGGTGACATCTCCTTTTGAATGACTAGGAGCATCCTCCTCACTTTTCTCCTTTATCATCACCATGGGTTTTTTTTTCTTTTGATTTTCTATATTTACTACCCTTCCCGGTCTCAGTTGAAGGTCATTGACCCCAACCAACATAGCTTGATAAAGAAGGAAAGGAAGAATTCCAATAGAATGGATCATTGGGTTTAGTATTGGTTGTGCAGGGATTTGAGATGGTTGAAAGGGTGGTGGTAATGGTAATGATGCCATGGCCTAAGTTTGTTGAGGCAAGGCTAGTGGCATTGTAGACTAGGCCATGGGATAAGATGCATAAGTAGTGGGATATGAATGTGTTGGTGCAGAATAGGGATAATGATAGTGTGATGATCCTATCCATCCTTGTTGCCAAGGTGGAGCGGATTTTCCATACTGAAATTGATCTCCATGCTACCAAGCTTGAGAGTAATCTACATTTTGATAGGAATATGGCGATGCATTATAACCAAAAAAATACAGAGTATGTTCAGATGTCATACTTGTACCTACATAAGGCCATGATTTCCATGCTCCCATAGCATGAAATGGGTTAGGTTCTTAATTCTCTCCTTCGAATGTTGCTTTCAATCCTGAATAGAAGGGCATATCTTGGTAGCATGTTTTCCTATACATATAACACATTTATTATAACTCTTAACATCTACACGACATTCACATAAAATATGATTTTTTCTACATTTAGGACAATAAATGGACAATGTTTCTTTGTCTTCTACTAATTTTTGTTGTAATTTTAATGAATCTATTTGTTTGCTAATAGTGTTCATACTTTCAGTTTTCATATTGTCCATTTTATTTTCTAAACCAATAATCATAGCATTTGTAGATCCAAATATAGTATTTTTTAGAAATACTTCAGATTCCTCTACTAGATCTAGATTGATTTTCTGAGAATTTCCTGCACAAGTCAAAAATCTGATCAAAAGTCTTTTGAGAAATATCCCATTTTCGTAGCAAGTTAAAATTACTTCTAGCATCATTAATAAGCCATCGAAAAAAAAAGGTCCTAATTGTACTTAAATCAAATTTATGTTTTGACCTTGAAGAATATATGTAAATCTTTCTAACTAATCTTCCAAGGTCTCATCTTCTCCTTGTGCAATATTGATTATCTCATCCTACATCTCTTTTGTTTTGTAATATTCTTGATATTTAGTTAAAAGCACTCTCTTCATTTGTTCCAAAGAAGCTGTATTATTCCCTCCTAGACCCATGAACCAAAGTAGTGTCGAATCCTTGAGAGTTGTAGGAAATAGTTTGATCTTTTGGGAATATGAAGAATAACCATAGCTATTACATAGTATATCAAATTGAAATAAAAATGAATCTGGATCTTCATGTACCTTACCATAAAAATGAGGGAGAATGGATGGTGGAATATTCTTCATTTGAACTACTCCATTCAGCTCCACAATCAGAAATCCAAAAGTGGATTGTTCCTCATTTGGTTGATTCTCACCGGGTCCTTCAACATGATCCTCATTATTTTCCATTCTTCTTCTTCCAATAAAACCTCTCAACAGAATGTGAAATTTGACTATGGTTTAGATTGATATTTTGAGTTCCAGTAGTCTATTTCCTCCCTCCCGATGGTTGTGAAACTCCTGGACTACTATCTCCAGAGTCTAAGTGAATAGTACATGCGCGGTGGGTCTGCATTTTCTTGGACTTTTTTCTTGAAATAAAAGGCCCAATATGAGAATTTTTTTTCGATTTATCACTATTTATTTGGCCCTTATTGGGCTTCAGACCCCTACGTCTTCTAGTCATACATTTTAAAATAAATGAAACAAAAAATAACAATTGAAAAGCATGTTGGAAAATCTTGATGAAAGAAAAAAAATAGCACACAAATTAATTCAAATAAAACTCCTTCAAACAATAGAAGCACATTCAATTGATAAAATAAAGCAGACTTACCTATATTGTGGAAATGTGAAAAAGCTTTACTGGATTTCCTTCAACGTCTCCCTAACAATGACACGAAAATATTGGGTGCTAGAGTTACATTAAAATGAATTCCTACAACAATTGATTTGTCAACCCAAGGCTTCATAAGCTTTGAGGCATAGCGTAGGAAATGCCAAATACTTCTAGTTTTAATTTCGGTAAATCCTACTTCTAATCCTCTAACTAAACTTTGAAGAATCAATAAGAAATGAAATTGCAAAGAAAACCTTTTCGCAAAACAACACCAAGACACTCTAGGTACTTGATTTAATTCAAGAAAAATACTCACCAAAAACCTTGACATAAAAATTAAAGCATGCCTTGCAATCAATCTGAAAATAAGGTGGTTTTTCTCCCGCATTGGGTTTCCACCTTAAATCTTGTTGTTCATGTGTGTTGCTTATGTGTGATGGTTTATATTGTTATTACTACACTTGGTCACTATTTAATGTTTAATTAAGTACTGGTGCATTGACTAAATATGAACAAGTGATGAATTAATTGAACAATAAGTTTGATGGATCTATGTTGGTTGACTTAAGAATAGTTGTGTGCATATGCTAGTTTCCTTCACTAAAGTAGCGTATATAAGTATGATTATGGAAATGAAAATTTATTGATTTGTAAATATTGATTCAACCCCCCCCCCAATATTATTCCCAACACAACATATGTAGCTCCAAAATATAGAAACATCATAAACCTCCACCATGCTCTACAACCATCTCTACTTAGCCTCCAAATCACCTCCACTAGGTCATTCCACAACTTAGTTTACATCAATCCAACTAAAAAAACCAACCAGTTGAACACTACAACAACCAAACGCTCATCACACATCATCATCCTATTAACATAAGAATATGACAAGTAGCATTATGACCTTCTTGACATCAATTCCAACACCACAATGCCAATAAGGTCCCCCTTTGGAATGGATGTAAATCTCAATCCAATCTCCAACATTTGAGTTTAATCTCCATACACTCTCCAACTCTAAAGTTGCAACACTCTAAATTATCTCCCCCTTTGACATTAATGAAAAATGTCCATACCAACACTGAAGAGATAATTCCAATATTATGTGAAATGAGAGTAGGAGTCCCCCTGTCATACATAACATCATGCTGATACAATACTTATGTAGACCAAGAATGTGCATATAAAACAAGAAGCTCAACTACCAACATGTATATAGCCATTTCCATGCAATCTATGAAAACTAAGAATACTCCCCCTAAGCAAGTAATGAAGATGCAAACACACTATCTTTTTTGTTGGAGCAACATATCCACCTACTACAATGATCCTTCTTTCCAAATTCAAGTGACTTCTCTTCATAAGCTATGAATCCAAATGACTTTGGACAAGATATACAATTAATTACTATACATATACCATGATTCATGGAGCAAGTACATGGTTGTGATAATTACAAAGAAGTAACACATGAATCCACTATAATAAACCTATCACCATCCAATGACTCTAATGACCGAATATTACATCATTCACCCAATAGGGATACATCAATGACATAAAAAATAGGGTGTGACTTGGACTTCTAATAGCCCATACATGGATGATTTGACAAAACATATTAGAAACCGTGGGTCTCCATGAGCAATATGAGAGAAAGATAGAACAAGAAAAGTAAATGGCTTTTACATCTACACATAAGTGTTCTCTCATATATGCATGCCCAATACAATCATATAACATGAGTACATGGCATCAATGAGAAACAATATATGCTCCATATAGTAATAGCAATAAGAATGCAATTCATAGAATGTGCATCAAAACATAACACCTTCATGAGAAATGAGATAAGCTCTCAATATGTAACAACAAAAATAGAATTTTTATCCAAACCATATGCTAGTGCATGTCCACTCAAAATTTTGGCCATCACTATTCCAAGAATGAATATCATGCAGCAAAATCATGATAACCACTAGAAACCACCATGCTCCACATAGGAATCAACAACAAAATTAGCTGATAGTAGCAACATAGCAATATGTCATGGAAGAAAAAACAAATATATATCCTCATCATATCAAAAAATCCATGAAGCTTAAAAACTAGCAATATCCCATATCGTTAACTCAAGTCATGAGTAGAAAATCAACAAGCAGCAACATCAACACTAGGAGCATATGAACCAATACAAGAAATCTCTCCTACATCACTCCTATAGACAATGTTTCAAGAAACACAAGGTAGCAGCCGCAATAGCATAAGATTTGGCACTATAGCACTATTTGACGCACTAAATGCATAATCTCATCATCATAGGCAAGAAACATATCATCAATAAGGCAGAAGCAGCAAATTAGTGAGAAAAAAAGCATCACTATACATCAGCAGTAGCAACATAAATCAACTCATCAATATCTTGGTCCATAAACATGTGCAACAATGTTTTCTCTCCATGTATAAGAAGCAATGTAAATCAAAATGACTCAATCATATGAATATACAATACATCATAGAAATCAACATATTTTCCTTCTAGGCAACAAAAACATCATGACTCATGCATCAAAATACACATTAACAGTACCATGATACATCAAGAATAGAAAATATGAGCAATAAAGTGCATATTCTAGATGATCCTACTCTAACATGTCATTTGATTGTCCATGAAATCTACACATGCATGACAACACATGAAAAAAGTATGATTTAGCAATGTGATCATCGTCAATATACCAACTATGTCATGAAAAACATATGATTTTGTAGCTATATGGCAACAACAACCAAACTATTTTCCTGCAACACGCTCATGTTGAATAATCATAATAAAATTGCTCTAAGGTGAGCATAGTGCCAACAATCTACAACTCTAATATGAAGAAACAATGCTCCCCATAAAAGTGTGATCCTCCATCACACCTGACCCATCCACATAAGGAAATAATGTGGCTACCAAACCTCCACAAAAATTAAAAACACCTCAATCATGCAGCCGCTCCAAAAACCACTAGTAATAATATAGTTGATCCAACTAGTAAATAAACTGGAAGAAAATAGATTAGAAATAAAAATACACTTCAAACCACATGAACTCCCCCTAAACTCATGAATCTCCTACAATATGCATATTTGTCTTCATGTACTCTTCTAGATATGGCTTCACATCCAAAAATCTACATGCAACTCATGATGCAACCATATGCTCCTCTCAAGACCATCCAAGCCTTAGCATTTTATCAAAGTTCCTTGTTGCTCTTTTCTCCTCTAAACTTTCATATGTTGATCCTTCTTATTCTTATGTGGTTGACCTTGCATATTCTCCTCTCTCTATTTGGATCTCCTATAACACATGGGAAACTATCAATCCTTAGCCTTATGGCCAATATTGTCACACACATAACATCTTATGTTACCAAGGAACTGAGGAATAACTTCATATCTTATGTTGATTTGATTTTTATTCATCGCATGCTCCCTGTAGTTAATATCCCTATGTCAAAAATCATTGCATGAGAAACAATAACCATAAAATAGACTATTATACTTGATGCATGGAAATATCATTTGCATGTATGCTTGAGAATTCTTCTCCTTAGGCTACTCTTGATGAGAGGGTTTGATCTCTCCATTACTGAAAATTGATGCTATATGTCAACGTATTCCACAATAATAATATATTCCAATTCCACTTGTTATCACTCAGGTTGTTCCCTGGCTCCAGGAGGGAATACGGCCGAGGTAACCACTAACCAATCTTTTAGCTGCAGGTCCTAACCTACCTACAACTAGACAGGGCTCTCTCTTTGTAATTTAGCTTTGTTTGGGAGTATCTTAGGCTAGTTATGAAGCACAAGTTTTTGTTTGGTGTTTGGAAGGTGACATTCAATAGAATAGGGCAGTAAGTTGAGGGACGTTCAGACCATTGGGTTGATGGATTCTAATAGAAATGAGCCTCTGGGATGGTTTCTTTGGCAACAAGACAATTACAGAGCAGGATAATTAAGCACAACAACTTTGAAGCTTAAATAAGATGAAATGAAGTTAAGAAATGAAAGGCAATCAAGAATCTTTCATTTATAATAATAGGGGGAAATTGTATAAACATTATCACGGAGCAGTTAAGAATTCCTTGATGATATTTAGAGTGGAAGAACCAGGGAGACAAGAGCAATCAAGAATTCTTGCCTATGCTAGTTCTGTGGAAAACATAAAAGATTACAGGAATTGAACACAGAGTACATCAAAGTAAATTATGGGTTATCCTTCTTTCCTGTAACTTAGAACATGATATTTAGATGATAAGAAAGACACAAATGCAGTAAAGATAAGAGTACAAAAGACTTATTGATCCATGCGTTAACATGAGAATCCTGCAATCTATCCCCTTGCAATCGATTCCACAACAGTAATTTCATCAACAAAGCATTCCAGCAATTTTTATTTCTGAAGAGTTCTCAAAAACATACAGCGCAGGTCCAGAATGATATTCACCAGCCAACGATAATACATATCTTTAGCAAGTATTTATAGGAGTTTACAAAATATCCCATAGGGGAATATCTGGACATAAATTTATCCATCTACTCTGACAGAAGCAATAGCTCATGTGGGAAAAAACTGTGCAGCAATAACTGAGGTAATAAATGCGCTTTACTGGTTGTTGTAGGTGTCCTGTTTGTTGTTGACTCTTTGACTCTGATAGTCGGTTGATGACCGGTCGTGCTATGCTTTTCCACTTGTGTTTGAGTTTGTTTGAATGCATTTTAGCGCTCATTTCATCCACTGTCGATTTGAATTTTTGATAGCAAAGCCATATAATACAATTTGCTTGTTATGCAGACAATTTATAAGAAGAGAATCAAAACTACTTTAGAATCTCAAGCAGGTTTTGCCACCACTAATCTGTAGGTAATTGATGTTTTCTTAATTTAAATAATGTCTCATCAGCTCCAATGTATGTGTAATAATTTGGCCAGACTAGAAAGAGATGTGCTATCTCATGCTCAATGTAAAACAAGTCTTTCAGTTTGTCATAGAAACTTTGTCCAGAGGGAGGCACTATTTCTTCTGAGCCACTTGATGATGTTGTAATCTGATTTTGCACATAAGTATTTAGCCTGTATGCATATTTCTCCTGCTTTAACAGCTTCCCAGTGCTACTGACGAGGCTGGGTAAACCTTTGCTCTGTAATATTGAAATTTTCTGTGTGAAAGCATGCACCTTTGTCTACATTTCCTGACACTTTCTTTCTATAGTTTGAATAAAATTTCTCATGGTCAATACCTTCTTGACTCTTACAATAGTCTCTGTCTTGTTTTGAATGTCTAGAGCTGCTAGCTGCTCACCAGTATGAGTATTCAAAAAATGAATCAATTGATTGGCTTGCTCAGGCTTATCTGCTAATAATGCTCTGGCCTTTTGAGTTTCATATTGAGCTACTGCCATCAATTCTATCTGGTGAAAAATAGTTTGTATTGTTTTCCATTGATCAGCAATAGCTTTGACAATCTTATCCCACAAAATTGTTTTTATTTCAGTCAGGGTTCAATGGAGAGTGAGGTCCTTCTCCAAGGTCTTTATTTTTTTCTCTAGGGCATTTACTTCCCTGGTCTTTTCGGCAACTGTCATCTTTGATTTATCATAACTAGCCTCAATCTTGGCTAGCTTTTCCTTGGTCTCCTTCATTTCTGCCATTTGTAATTCCAAAGCCTTAATTTCTTTCATTATAGCTTCCATGCTCAATTTGGCTTCTTGCAATGCTACTATTATAGTCGTTGCTGAAGTTGAGGCACCTACTGTTTAAGCTGGATCCAAGGGAGGTGCTGGTATAGTGACTGTTGTAGGAGGAGCTGTGATTATTGGAGCTGTTTGGGATGGTTGAGGGGCGAACTCTATCTGTTTCCCTTGTTGAGCCTCTTCGAATGCTTTTTCTGTGTCTAACAGCCTTTGGTTAATCCTCATAAGCAGGCTGACCACATCCTCTACTTCCTGTTGTTGCACCACCTCTGTAGTTTGAGTATGTATGGTAGCTGGCAGCTTCAATTGTTTTCTTAGGGCTTCTATATCCTCTTCCTTTTTCCTGATCAAGGCCTGTGTGCCTTTGGGATCTTTGGGATCATGTCCCAACTCTATAGTGATCTCTTCTAAGGATTTTATCCTATTATCCTTGGCCAATGAGGAGGCTTTCTCTAGCTCTAGTTGGGCAGAAGTATTATACAAATAATTCTGCAATCTATGGGCCATTAGAGCCTTATCTGCTAGGGTGGAGTATACCATTTCTCCAACCTGCTTATGTAACTCAATCTGGTCTATTGGATGGATGTCTTTGGCCAAGACCTCCAGATTGGTTCTGATATAGTCTGCAGCCGACTGTGGCTGTTGTATTGTGGGTCTGAAGTGATTGAGAGTCATCTTCGCTGCTTGCATGTCATATGCTGCCATCAGTCGTTGTTGATTTGTTGGTGCCATTCTCATCAATTGATTGTAAAGCTGAAACCTTATTGGCTCGTTTCTAGCTTTGATCTCAATGAATGCTCATTTGATATCTGAGCCTTGCCTGGTCTACTATTTGGAGGATGAAACCTCCCCACCTGGTTGTCTCTCTTGCTCCTGCTGAAAGGAGCTGGCCGATATCTCGAAAATAGGAGGGATCTGCTGTTCAGAAGTCCCCTCACCTCTGATATTGCTTGTAGTTTCCTCGGTAATTTCCTCCTATGAATAAGGGTTTAGCCTCTGCCTTTTCTCACCTTGCTGGTCAGTGGATGCACCTGTAGGTGTTTCTTCCGTTCTATCCCTCTTTTTAGCTCTTTCCTCATTATGAGGGGTTTGCAATACAGGGATCTCAACTGCCTTTTGTTGCATTGGAGGGCCTTGTTCTTGGCCCTTTTCTTGATTTGTGGATGGTTTATCTTCCATTGTACTTTGCTGTTCTGAATGTTCAATTTCTTTGCCCTTCCATGCAGATGAAATGGCCTCTTTAGCTTGTTGTTGTGGAGGTGTAGCAGCTGATGTGCTTGCTCCAATATGTTGAGCCTGTGTGAAGGTGACCTGTGCAACATATTCCAGGTCAATTCTTTTCTCATGGTCTTTCATTTCTTTTTCTAATATTTCTTCTTCAGTAAGCTCTTCATCATCTAATGTGCCCTCTACCCATTCTTGTTGATTAGCATATTGTTCAATGTGGGCGAATGGCTGGTGCACATATCCTGAAAGCCTGTGTTTGATTTTTCTAAGGCTTATGAAGTGTTCAGGGTCATATGGTGCCCAAAAGAAGCTTTGTTTCAACATGAGCTCTTCCCTTAGCATATTGTTTGCATCCTTCCAAGCTTCTTCCCTTTTATTGAAAACAAAGGGCCCCAATTGATGTCTGATTTTAAGTTGTGTTTTCTTGTTTTTCCCATGAAAATGAGTCAAATATGCGCTACTGAACTGCCTGAAGTATTCTAAGGAAAAAGGCCTCAGAGGGACATATCTTGGCAGTTTATATGGAGGCCACTCACACCCATAAATTCTGATCACTGTGTGGTTTTGGTAGGAATACCAATCACCAATGTTGTAGCCCTTTGAAAGATGTAGCATTCTTTGCATTTCAGAAGTGAATCTTCCAGGAGGAGTCACCATCAATAGGCAAGTGGCTGGGTAGATAAACATGTCAACAAACTCACAATATGTGTAGGAAGAGTAGTGGACTTCATGGAAAACTGAGGTCCAGAAGGTAACAGATCTTCTTTCTCCTTTTGAGTCCAGTATGTTGAGAGGAACTTTGAAACTATCAAGGTGATAGTACAGTAGCATATGGTAAATGTAGGAGGTATACTTGAACACTCTTTCTCTCTCCATCATCATGAATTTCTCATGTATTTTGTTTGCTATGAAGGTGGCATAATCATACATGACAGCAGGGGGTTGTCCTGGAGTAAACATGGTTAATAACATAAACACAGTTTCATCCACAAATTCTCCTGTCTTGGATCCTAGAATGTAGGAAATCATATCTACCAGGAGCCTGCCTGTGTCATTGAATGAGACTTGATGGTAGGGTGGAGGATGATCGGCCTGGCACCGTGGTTCCATAAATAACTGACCTACCCTCGATATTTCTAAACTAGATAGCTTTGCACCCTGATCGAGTAAGTGCTTCATTGTAAGAGGAAGCAGAGGCTGAGGTGGCTCAAAGTTCAGCATTTCATTTATAGATTGAGGAGTGATATAGAACAACACAAACCCATCTGGAGTGAGGATTTCTCTCTGAGTGGGTTCATAGTTTGCATGACACAGATGAATGAAGTCAGGAAGCAAATTGACTGATGGGAGGTAGTAGATGGGCATACTAGATTTCCAGATTCCCAGGATATCAGTGTTATTCCTGTGATTGTTTATGAAGTGACACACAATTTTAAGGTGAGACCTGAGGCCCATCATATCCTTGATCTAGAAGTCTTTGTCTGCCAAAGGTAACCACTCTAAATCCATGTGTGGAGCATTCAAAGGAGCAATGTTGAGAGTCATTGGAGCCTCCATGTTTATACTGTTTGTGTTTTGATTACAATAAAGGTGTAAGCAACAACAGGTGACAGGACTCAGAATCTAAGGCTATTGTCAAGATGCTGGAGACTGTTTGTTATCTAGCACTGACCTCACAGTGTAAAATTTATTGTAAAACAACAATTTTGCAGAATCTAGACAGGTTTTTTGAGGGCATTTGCCGAACTCATAAACTCTGTGAGTAAAATGCAAAGGAAATTAGGATTGATTTTTTAACTGAAGGAGCAACAGTTAGCAGAGGGAACTGGAAGTGGAGGAATTCCTTTTTGGAAAAATTGGATAAAATAGAAATCACAGAGTTCTTAACCACTTTAATTCAAAGCTTGGGCAGTTTGTTTGGAGTCTCTGCGGGTGAAAATGGGCGCAAAGTGTATTGTAATGGCCAGATTGCAGAGGAAATGGGCTTAAACTTGCAGGTTTGCTTCGAATCCTCAGCTCAGACAGTGCATACAAGGTGGTAAGTGACAGGTAAGAGTACTTTTGGATGTAAATTACAGGTGCTTTTGCCAATTTAAATAGCGAATTGTGAACAAAACAGGGTTTTCAGGAAAAAAAATGGGTAAATACTTGTTTTTATGGCACGGAGGGCACTTAGCAGGTGCAGCTCGAGCTACGAGGTCGTGCTATGGAGCCGAATTACAGGTTGATGGACTCTACAAGCTCCAGAGGCGATTTGGTCGTGAAGGTGCATGCAATGTTGTTTGCAGGTGCACAAATAGAAAATAAGCAAAATAGTCATTTTCACGACTTTTAAACAAATTTTGGACATTTTAGCACGTTCGGCGCTTTTCTGGGATGACGTCATCATGACGTATTTTTTGTTGCATAGCGGGTACGGAGGATGATGTGGAACATGACGTGTATGATGATGTGGTAGTTGACACGATGGCGGGGTGGTGACATCAGCGGATGATGTGGCGTAGGTGCAGGGCAGTGGCGGGTGACGTGGATGCAACGCCACGCATTGACGCAGGCGAAAGGGCAGAGCGGTAAGCGGTTTCCATCAGACCGCCTTTGGTATGGGAGCAGTAATTTTCAGAGGCAGCCTGATGCAATAGGAGGACGACAGATGTCCCTGTGTACGACGGTGAAACCGTCGACCATCGGGTACTAACGTACCGTCAATGAGGTGTGTTCGATATTGATTAGGACCGTCGGATCTTGGGGAGGCGATCCGATGGTGGACGGTAGGGCGATATAATCGAGACTTATCACAGGAGCGCACACGATAAACGTTTATTTTTGAAAGGTTTTAGGTGGGTTTTCAACTTTGGGTTATGGATTTAACATTCGCACTGGGGTTATGGTTATTCGTTTAACCAAATATTAAACGAAACCCAAATGAAATGTGTTACACTAAAATTTGTCACCATGACTATATGCAGTTAGTATGGCTCCATCAACGGTCATACTATCCTCCTTGTTAAGCCTTATACCTCTGCTCTCCATGTCAAACTTCAAGAAAGAGGGAATGTCATTAAAAATCATGTTTATCTCTGGGTATCCAGGTTCTCTCTACCTTATCTGTGTGTACGCATCCCAAGCTCATTGTACCTGCGTACTTGTACGCTCTTTAAGTCAAGGGATGGGTTTGTACTCCTGTAAAGGTCAAAAGGTGCGAGTTTCATCTTAAAAATGTTACTTGTGGTCATTTCTAGAGCATTCTAGAAGATTGTTTGACGTGTATTGAGCGCCTCCAGGTTCATGCATCCCTATGATAGAGGAACTTATCCCAACAAGAGAGGAGCTACCCCATCCAAAAGAGGGAGTATCCCATTGATGTTGGAACTGAATAACTTCCTCTAGAACACTATAAATACAGGCATTGGGCCAAGGGAGGGGAGGTTGAAAGCTGAACATTCAAAGGGTAGATGCTGCTGGAATTAGGACTTCCATTGTAAGCTTGTGAGGAGAGATTACCATCCTTTCTTGTTTCATTTGGAAGTGGGTGAGCTTGTCAATGTAGAGGAAAACTCTTGCTGGACCCTGG